>ONZH01028734.1:0-21078 GCA_900303285.1 Rhinella marina
ACTGTAATCCTGTCATCCCAGGGCTCACAAGAGGTGTTTCATATGAATGACTAGAAAAAAATCCTATTGCTAGACCTCTAGATAAATCATACTGTCCACTGGGTTTAAGTCCCAGTATGACCTGTCTCTGCAGTTCCTCAGAAGATACACTGACTTCAGAAAACAGTCGCTGCAAGAAAACTACTGTAAATCCCAGAAGAAGACAACATTTGGGACAGTCATGGCTCCGACAGTAACACTCCCGCTGTGATGGGATCGGTGACATGTGTGAATGAATGGACAAAATGCTTTTCAGAGCAAGTGTTGAGATGAACACGTTCATTTGCAAATCAACCACTGGGAAATGCCTGGCGACGGACTGAAAAGCACCAGGGGGAGGATGAGATTAGTGTAGAGTTCAGAAATAAAAAGCCAGGCTAACATATCAAGCTACTGTGCCTGGATTTCTGCCAGTTCTCAATCATCAGTCTGGGCTGGACATGTCCATTCAGCATGGTTCCCTGGTTAATTTTGCAGAAAACGACACATTCAGTTATTATTTTAGTTTGCCACATTTGGTTAGGGGTTGTAAGAGATGATTCTTCTTTGCCAGAACAGTGCCTCTTGTGTGCAGTGGTTGCGACTGGTACTGCAGCTCACTGCAATTAAAAGGCATATTGCTACTGTAGCATTAACAAATCAGTTTTTTGGTAGCCAAACCTATATTTGCCCTAAACTGTAAAGGAAAGCTGATATATAATTGTCTTATTGGTATCTGTATGAGTGGGGCAGATCTATAGAGCGTTCATAGTATCCGGCATAGCTGGAAAGGGCGCGGAGCACTGCCAGGACCCATTGACTATAATGGGACCCGGTGAGGATCCAGCCTGTTTCCAGCATTAGTGCTGGGATTCCGCAGGACAAAAACAGCTGCAAGCACTGGGAAATTGTCTGGACCCCCTCCCTCTGGGTCCCGTTACAGTTGATAAGCTTTGGTGGGGAAAGGCAGGATCTGGATATGACAAACTCTGACGGAATTGCCTGGTGGAAGATTTAATTCTACTGTGCAACTAGCCTTAAGGTGGATTTACACGGGCAGACGAGCAGCAGATTGACGGGAAGGAAGCATTCCTTCCCAACAGTTGGCTGTTCATTAAACCGGTTCTCCCACAAAAAATATTCTGCAGTTTTTTAAACCAGCACCTGAATCTGAATACTTTTATAATTCCATGTAATTAAAAATTCTGTACAGCCACTGAGTTATTCAATAAAATCTATCTGTAGAGCGCCATCTACTGTTTGTTTTTTTCTTATTTCTTTGACCTGCTCACTGAGATATCCACACATGCTCAGTTTTATCCTTCAATTGCCTCCTAAGTTGTGATAGGGAGAGCATGGACACGCCCCCTGAGCTGTGATAGGGAGAGCATGGACACACCCCCTGAGCTGCAGCAGAAAAGACACTCCCCCTGAGCTGTCAGCTTGGTATAAATCTAGCAGAGCAATGAATGTGGAGATCTCTGGATCCATGTGAGGTACAGGGCTGGTTCTAGCTTTGTTACAAAGAAATTGTCATGTACTATATAAAGTCTGATTTTCATTTTTTACATTGGTGATGGGATAACCCCTTTAAGCAGGGGCGTAGCTATAGGCTCATGGGCCCTGGTGCAAGAGTTCAGCTTGGGCCCCCCTTCCCTCAGTGCTTTGTGTGTCTTCTTATGCGGCACAAGGGTCTTTGGGCCTCCTCAGGCTCCTGGGCCCAGTACTGACTGTTACCTCTGCACCCCCTATAGCTACGCCTCTGGAGTGGAGGTGAAGTGCTGCTATTGCGATCGCTCATCTTCATACATCTGCATTGTTTCTGGGCAGCAGGTCATTGTTTAGACAGTACGATCTGCTGCTCAGAAACAATAATTTAGGCGCCTGCACTAACAATCATTTCACCTGATGAACAAGCGTTTCGCTCCTTCATCGGGTGATCGGCTGCTCATTTAGAGGGGCAGATTGTAGGGAACGTTTGTTTAAATCCACCTTTAGCTGCAGTTTACAACAATTCTGTCCTTGCTGTATTGAAATTCATCTTTCCATGCAATGACGTTCTGCTGGGCTTGTGCTGATATGCAGCAGCCTGTATGAAGAACCCGAGTCGCATTGTAACACATAGGAGAGGGACCAAGCAGTAGTCTGAGCCTCTAAGGCAGTGTCCCCAAATTACATAGATGTAACTGGACCACATAAGCTTTCACTATGGTTGTACCATAACTCTAACTCTAACTTTCCTCTAACTGGTTAATATTCTCTGTATTCATATTCACAGGTGAAATGTGTTGGATAAAAACAACAGACAGATGTTCACTTACTCCACTGACCTATATTGTGTGCAAATCACATTTGGATATAATTACGCAAGTGGGAACTTCCAAGCGTCTCCCCAAAGACCACCCAAAGCCACATGTAAGTATCTTCAGAGGGGAGGCCTCTTTCGTGTTTAGCTTCGTTACACAAGAGACATGTTTTAGATTTAGACCTACGCCAAAGGGCTGGTGTAAAATTCTCACATTCTATCCTATACTGCGTGCACTCTTCTGAACTCAGTTCTGGGAAGGAAAATAGCCCGTAACATATCAGTCAACCATCAGTCTAATGTAAGGCTGCCAAATCGCCCAAAAGTCACCATGCAAAATCATGGTCATGGTGTGATGGATACGTCCATGGTGGAACCTCCTCAATGGTAGTCCCTCCACACGGTCAGAGGTGGGCTTTATCACCAAACACATACCTTCCAACTTTTTAGACATTCAAAGAGTGATATTATGGTTCATTATGTGAAAGCTTATAACTTCACTCACCGCTAGTTACAAAGACACTTTCCGCTCTTTGACATCACCGGAAATAAGAAGGTTGTGCCAATTTTTTTAATTATCCCCTATCTACAGGACAGTGGATAACTAGCTATGGGAGCAATGGAGAATGAATGGAGCAGTACTGCACATGCATGACCCGCCACTCCACTGGAACGGGAAAGTGGGACCCCAGTTCTTGTGATCAGTGGGGGTCCCAGTGGTTGGAACCCATTGATCGGCTAGTTATACTTTATCCTGTAGAAACGATGTTTAAATATATGCAAGTGAGCTTCTAGGAGCAACGGGGGCGTTGCCGTTACACCTAGAGGCTCTGCTCTCTCTTCAACTGCTGCGCCCTCTGCACTTTGAAGGCCAGGCATGATCACGTTTTCACTGCCTGGTCTTTTTGATTTTCTCAGCAATGCAGGCACATATGAACATGGGACCAACACAGATGTCTTCAGCTGCCAAGTGCACATATAACACAGGTCAGCCAGTGTCATAGGTGCAAAAACTGCTGACAGATGCCCTTTTAAAAAACAGACATTTTGTATAATAAAAATAAACATTTTTTAAGTAAAGAACAGTAACAGGTTCCCTTTAAATATTCAAAAATATATTATTTATTGCGAAATATGAAAGTGACACAGTGGACCTGCACTTCCACAGAAAAGACGTATCTAAAAACAGATTTCTCTAAACTCCCAGCGTCCTTGAACAGGAGAAAATATCTGTCAACAATGCAATAAAGCAGATGAGAGAAGCGGAGGAGTCCCGAATTCCTGTGAAAATATACATAAGTCATTTAAAATGGCCGCCATAGCGTTACAAATAAAGGAGAACAGAACATATTTTGGCTGAATGAAAGATGCTTTTTTTCACAGTTTCCTGCACCTGTCACAGCTACAATTTGGAATACGGACCAGAATGCTTTACCTTAGGTATCGCCGATGGGAACAAGTTCACGAGGGAAATATTGTCTCTTAAACGGAAAGGACAGTGTTTTTCCTGTTCCATCAGGAAGCTGCCTGTAACCGGGTCATACAAGACAAACACTGGAGATCTGCCTGATGTACGCTGCCTCATATACAACAATATAAGGGCTCATGCAGACGAGCGTGTGCAGTCGGTGTCCTGCACGGGCACTGACATTGGGGCCGCCGCATGCGGATCGCAGACCCATTCATTTGAATGGGGTCCGCAATTCGCATCCGAAGGTCCGCACCACAAAAATCCAGGCCATATGCGGATTGCAAATACATTCACGTGAAAGTGGCCTCAGGCTATGTTCACAATCCAACTGGTATGTTATTGTGTCGGAAATACGATTTTGCCATGGACATGCCGCAGACTGAGGTCTTCAATTCCACCGATTCACACGAGGATTAGTCCTTTGGTCATTCCTGGGCTAACCTCTCTGTATTCCACACAAAAAAAAAATGACCAGCCACATTGGGATGCGAAATGCACATGGATTTCGCCATGGAATACGTGCTGAAATTTGTGTGAAATTTGTGTTGCGTGAATATACCAGAAATCTTTTACTTAGGGTATGACCATACCGAGCGGGCATGTTGAGCTTGGGATGCCACACGACTGTAAGGGTAGCAGCTGCATCCTATTAACTAGTTGCAACGGCATTATTTCTTCTGTCTTCATCTGTAATGGTCTGCATGGTTTTGCGAGTTACCTCATGGCCATTACCAATGAAATTAGTAGAAATGATGCGGTTGTAATTAGTTACCAGGAAGCAGATGGGGCTGTTCACATCTTGTTTTTGCTTTATGTCAAGCGGATACATTTGTAAACAGGAAAAACATATAAAAACGTATAAAAAGGTATGGCTTGGCGTACCCATAGACTATAATTGGGCAAACATATTTCAGAAGTGCATACTTTTGTCACTGTTTACATTTCTTTACTTTTTTTTCTTGCAGGACAGAATAACCTAGCATAGCACGCTTTTCTGGCCTGCAAATAAAACATATACAAACGTATAAGTTTTTTTTTTCCAATGCAGTGAATGGGAGACGGATGGAAACGTAAGAGAATACGTTTCCATCTGTTAAAAGTACCCGTTTTTATCAAGATACTTTCTACTTCCTTTAAATCTATATTAAAAAAAAAAAAAAAGATTTCAGAAAAATGTGTACGTTTTTTGTGAAAAAAAATGACACAAAGGTATGAAAACATATTAAAAAAGGATAGATAACTGCAAAATGGCATAGGTTTGTATACGTTTTTCTACTATATGCCTAAACGTATCCTCTTGACGTACAGCAAAAAGGAGATGTGAACAGCCCCTTACAGCCGACTACTCTGTGCGGCCACTCTTTGTGGTTGTACCCTTATAATTTTCCTTTATTAAAAAACCCACTACCATCAATGCCATGAAAAAACTGCCCCATATTGTCCTGATTGAATCTTCTCTTCTGAAATCCCAGTGCCATCAGTGCAGGTTCGTGTGAAAGCACCCTGAGGGGTGGGAGTGTCATGTATCACAGATTTAATGGAAAAATGTGACAACCCCCAACATCTAAAATACATTGACAGCTAGTCTAAAAGGATAGAGAATCTAACTGAAATAAAAAAATTCACACATTTGCAAAAATGTACATTTTTAGGACATTTCTATGACAATCAGCAACACATAGCAAATACATTTTCTTGGAGACTTATTACGGTTGTAAAACAAGAAACTGCCTCCATCGTGAAGCACTGCGAGGCCGGGATGTGTGCAGGTTGTGTGATGTGAAGATCCCGGCCTCCTCCATTCATGAGGCCTACAATTCCTCACTGTGATTTCCTTCAAAGGCCTAGTGCAGCGCCATGGCAACCAGGCCTGCACACGCAGACATGCTTAGCTTTTCAAAGACTGCCTGCGTCCACCACTGCCCGGCCCCGGGAATTTTACATCAGGTTCCTAAACTGACAATTCAGATCAATTGCTAAAAGAACCCCACGTGAGGAAAGAGGGGAAAGATTCAATGCAGGCCAGAAGGGGTGCTTATTACTGCCAATGATTTATTACAAAAATAAGACTGGGGGATGGGCATGGAAGCCGGGGGTCCTGTCCCGGAGGATGTCACTAGGTCTGAACTGTCTCAACTCTTTGCAAGTTCAATTCATTAGGAAACTGGTGCAGGCGAAAAAAAAGGGAAGGTGTTGCCCGTAGCAACCAGTCAGAATGGTACTTTCTTTTTCTACTTTTTGCATATAAAATTGGCAGCTGGAATCTCTCATCTGATCACATCCTTGTAGATGCCATGAAAGGACGTGATGAGATTTATTATAACTTCAAGGAATACTGTAGGTAACAGGAAGCTTAATATCTAATTATCTATCTATCACAGAAAAACGAGGCAGCACTCCAACATGAGGTGAATAGGGGTATTGGACCCGGTTTGGGTAAAAAACTGGGTCCAATACCCTATTCACCTGATGTTAAAGTGCTGCCTCGTTTTTCTGTTTTGGGTTTTACTGTGGACCTTGTGGTCCTAGAACGACAGCACCCTGATCTTTTTAGAGACTGTGCTGCTGGTCTTTCTTGTTTTGTGATCTATCTATCTATCTATCTATCTATCTATCTATCTATCTATCTCATATCTACTGTACTATCATCTATCTATATCTATCCAACCATCTATAAACTATCTCAGGGTCATAACTACAATTCATAGGGCCCAATAACAAACTAAGATGGGGCCCCACCATGTAGTATAAGCAAATTAAAACAGAAGCATAAATAGCAATAATTAAAGGTATGTATAATAGTACCATATATCAGAAAAACCACACTATAAAACACCATATTTTATTTCCCACAAGATACAGGGGTTATACAGTGCCTTGCGAAAGTATTCAGCCCCCTGGAACTTTTCAACCTTTTGCCACATTTCAGGCTTCAAACAAAAAGATATAACATTTTACATTTTTGGTGAAGAATCAACAACAAGTGGGTCACAATTGTGAAGTGGAACAAAATTTATTGGATCATTTAAACTTTTTTTGTAATAATAAAACTGAAAAGTGGGGCGTGCAAAATTATTCGGTCCATTTACTTTCAGTTCAGAAAACTCCCTCCAGAAGTTGATTGAGGATCTCTGAATGATCCAATGTTCTCCTAAATGACTGATGAAGATAAATAGAATCCACCTGTGTGTAATCAAGTCTCCGTATAAATGCACCTGCTCTGTGATAGTCTCAGGGTTCTGCATCATGAAGACCAAGGAACACACCAGGCAGGTCCCTGATACTGTTGTGGAGAAGTTTTAAAGCCGGATTTGGATACCAAAAGATTTCCCAAGCTTTAAACATCCCAAGGAGCACTGTGCAAGCGTCATATTGAAATGGAAGGAGTATCAGACCCACTGCAAATCTACCAAGACCCGGCCGTCCTCTAAACTTTCATCTCAAACAAGGAGAAGACTGATCAGAGATGCAGCCAGGAGGCCCATGATCACTCTGGATGAACTGCAGAGATCTACAGCTGAGGTGGGAGAGTCTGTCCATAGGACAACAATCAGTCCAACACTTCACAAATCTGCCCTTTATGAAAGAGTGGCAAGAAGAAAGCCATTTCTCAAAGATATCCATAAAAAGTCTGGTTTACAGTTTGCCACAAGCCACCTGGGAGACACACCAAACATGTGGAAGAAGGTGCTCTGGTCAGATGAAGCCAAAATCCAACTTTTTGGAAACAATGCAAAACGATATCTTTGGCGTAAAAGCAACACAGCTCATCACCCTGAACACACCATCCCCACTGTCAGACATGGTGGGGGCAGCATCATGGTTTGGGCCTGCTTTTCATCAGCAGGGACAGGGAAGATGGTTAATATTGATGGAGCCAAATACAGGACCATTTTGGATGAAAACCTGTTGGAGTCTGCAAAAGACCTGAGACTAGGACGGAGATTTATCTTCCAACAAGACAATGATCCCAAACATAAAGCAAAATCTACAATGGAATGGTTCAAAAATAAACGTATCCAGGTCTTAGAATGGCCAAGTCAAAGTCCAGACCTGAATCCAAATGAGAATATGTGGAAAGAGCTGAAAACTGCTGTTCACAAACGTCTCCATCCAACCACAAAGAGCTCGAGCTGTTTTGCAAGGAAGAATGGGCAAGAATTTCAGTCTGTAGATGTGCAAAACTGATAGAGACATACCCCAAGAGACTGCAGCTGTAATCGCAGCAAAAGGTGGCGTAACAAAGTATTAATGCAAGGGGGACTAATAATTTTGCACGCCCCACTTTTCAGTTTTATTATTACAAAAAAAGTTTAAATGATCCAATAAATTTCGTTCCACTTCACAATTGTGACCCACTTGTTGTTGATTCTTCACCAAAAATGTAAAATGTTATATCTTTTTGTTTGAAGCCTGAAATGTGGCAAAAGGTTGAAAAGTTCCAGGGGGCCGAATACTTTCGCAAGGCACTGTATATAGGGTATATAGGGATAGGGTATATATCGGTGGTCAGCAACCTTCGGCACTCCAGATGTAGTGAAACTACAATTCCCAGCATGCTCCATTCACTTCTATGGGAGTTCTGAAAACAGCTAAGCAAGTGTGCATGCTGGGAGTTGTAGTTTCATCACAGCTGGAGTGCCGAAGGTTGCTGATCCCTGGTCTATATTATAGTACTGGTATCTGGGACTAAAATTACCAGTGAAATGGATCCTTCCCTTTAAGGCATATACTAAGAATGAGCAATTATTGAATTTAGTACAGTGGCCAGCGATGAAAAATCTATGGTGTTTACTTTGTGCCTGAGGCAGATGAGCTGGAAAAGCTTAGCCGTGGATGAAAGCGGTAAATATTCTCCCATAGTCAGTGCTTCCCACAGACATTGGACTGAAAACGGAGAATCTGCAAGTCCAAGGACTCTATAAATCCTATGAAATGTAATTAGTGGACTTGGTAGATGCTACAAAAAGCATAAAATCATGACTGCACTGACAGACTAAGGAATGTAAAACTAATCCCGGCTGCCATATGAAAATATAGCTTTTACTTTAATGCAATGAACAGATGGGTGATGTGGCGATTAAACACATCAAGGGTGCCGTTCTCAGATATTGGGTATTAAAAAAGATGAGATTCCATACAGGAGGCAATTATATCACGGCTCTTGCGTCCCTTGCGGCCAGTGCACAATCCGGAATAAATATTAAAATAGACTTTTACATGGTAACGAGTATCCCTTGTCTTCATCACCACCTAATGAAAAGTTCTGCAAACTTTGGTACATACTTTTTGATTTCACTTCTCCTCACTTTTGAAGATCTCTGCTTGCTGTAGGTGAATGGAAATTGTTTTTCTTTATTTGTTGCATCCTTGGGTCTATACAAGCTTAAAGGGGTTGTCTCACTTCAGTAAGTGGCATTTATCACGTGGAGGAAGTTAATACAAGGCACTTACTAATGTATTGTGATTGTCCATATTGCTTCCTTTGCTGGCTGGATTCATTTTTCCATCACATTATACACTGCTCGTTTCCATGGTTACGACCACCCTGCAGTCCATCAGCGGTGGTCGTGCTTGCAAACTATAACCTCTCTGATGGCCAGGACCATGGGAGCGCACATAGGCTAGTGCATTTTTCTATATTGTGCAAGCATGACCACCACTGATGGATTGCAGGGTGGTCTGTAACCATGGAAACGTGCAGTGTATAATCTGATGGAAAAGTGAATCCAGCCAGCAAAGGAGGCAATATGGATAATATATTAGTGGGTGCCTTTTATTAAGTCTCTCTACATGATAAATGGCACTTTTTAAATGACACGAAGCAAGATAACCCCTTTAACACTTCACAGAGCTGGGAGTTTGCTACAATTGTATCTGATCTAGGCAATTCTCTGTGAGCTAAATGGGTCGGCAGCACAAGCCTCTCGTCTGCCCTGACTTGCTACAATGCATCAGTGTAAATAAAATGTATCGACATGAGTCTAAAATGTTATTTATTTATTTATTTTTTTGTAAATGAAAAATTCTACAACTGCCTAATATACTTTGTTTTTCCCCCTTTATGTTCAACATATTTGATGTCTGCGAATGAAGAGACTTTTATTTAAAGGGCTTCTGTCATCAGGAACATCGTTCTTAAACTGTCTGACTTTAGACATGTGCTAATGTCGGCTGAAGCTAACAGTCTTTGTCCCTTCTTTCTATGTGCCTCTGTTTTTGTGAAAAATTAACTTTTATTTTATGCAAATGAGCCTCTAGGAGCAACAGGAGTTTTGCCCCTACTCCTAGAGAAGGGATCAGCACCCTTCGGCACTCTAGCTGTTGTGAAAATACAATTCCCAGCATGCTCTATTAATTTCTATGTGAGTTCTTAGAAGAGCAAAGCATGTATGCATGCTGGGAGTTGTAGTTTTACAACAGCTGGAGTGCCAGAGGTTGCCTACCACTGTCCTAGAGGTTCTGTTCTCCCTCCTCTGGCCACGCCCCTATCATGACAGGGCCATGCAGGATTATGTGAACACTCAACCAGCATGATGGGCACATGACCAGATGAGGGACACACCCATTTAAGTTACAACATAAAAACTATATTTTGAACTGTCGTAAGTCACCAATGACTGTATCACATCTGTAACATGTCTTGTTTCCTCAGGAGCTGTATTTCACTGATAAGCGGTCTGTCTGGTTCACATCATGCTTGTGGCCGGCTGAAAGTTCTCTTACCCGTACTGAGGACGCGCACTATGGCCTTGTGTGACGTTGAGTAAATCAAGGACACGATGATGTCTGAGACGTTTTGTCCAAATGTCAGCGCTGATAAGAGCGTCATCATCCAAGAGTCCTCCTGTCTATAGCGAGGTGTATGTCTCTGTTGTATTTGATGCACTTTTGTGCTGATGATGGGTCATTCTTTATGATAATAAAGACTTTGCCGCAATATTAGATTGCCATATATGTTTTGACTACCAACGCCAGACTATAGGAGGAACAAGAGGGGAAAATCCCCCAGAACCTCCACCTTTTAACTATTCCAATGTATATGGACCTCCATCACCCCCTTTGATCCATAGATTCTGTCATCTGCACTAACAGTGGTAGTATTATTTGGGCGCTGCATGGCAGCAACCATTATTTTGGGGACCTTATGTTGTTTTTTTCTACTGATTGTAATATTAGGGGGCATACATATGACCGTATCCTTTTTGCAGTCCACAAATTCCCACTGAAAAAAAGCCCAGTCTTGTCTGCAAAACAGATGAGAATAAGATATGTTCTATAATATGCGGGTGACATCTGTGTCCTGTTCACATTTTTGTGGCTCATTACAAATGAATGGGTCCACACAAAAAAATGCGGATCGGATGCGGACCGAAAATAGTCTTTTGAATGCACCCTGTATGGAATTGGTTTTCTGGCAGTAGAATATTGATGGCCTCTCATCGATGGTGGGGCAACAACCAGCACCCCTGCCGATTAGTTGTTTGAAGATGCCGTGGTTTTTCGGTAAGCGATGAGGCCTCTTCCTAGGCCAGTGATGTCACATTTATCCGTGACATGGCCTAGTTGCTGCTTAGACCTATTCAAGTCAATGGGCCAGCGCTGCAATACCAAGCACAACCACTATGCAATGTACGGCACTGTGCTTGGTATATTATGAGGAAGCCACAGGACTCACCACAGAGCTGGGCCCTATTCAAACAGCTGATCGGTGGCAGTGCCGGGAGTCGGACCACCACTGATCAGATATTGATGACCTATCCAGAAGATAGGCCATCAATATTAAACTCCTGGAAACCTCCGTTAAAGTTGTATACATTTTGGGGGCCATTTATTATCTTTTTATGCCACTTTTAGGCACATTTATCTTACAGACTTTGTCGTAAATGTGTTTTGAGGCAAAATTTGGGACTTTTCCCCACTCGCACCACTTTTGCAAAGTGTTTAAAAAAAGGGACCGTAGTGTGGAAGAGGGGAGGCCTGTCTCATTCATCATTTTCCATGCCAGTTTTTGACGTGGAAAATTATCTTAAAGGGTTATTCCCATCATAGACAATGGGGCATATCGCTAGGATATGCCCCCATTGTCTGATAGGTGCGGGTCCCACCACTGGGACCCGCACCTACAACGAGAATGGAGCGGGAAAATGAATGGAGGGCACACTGTGCATGCGCAGCCGCCCTCCGTTCATTTCAATGGGGCCGCCGAAAATAGCCGAGCCAGTGCTATTTTCGTCTGCCCCATAGAAATGAATGGGAGCGGGGGCCGCGCATGCGTGGTGCGCTCCCATTCCCTTCTATTGCCGTTCTCCTTGTAGGTGCAGGTCCCGGAGGGACCTATGAGACAATGAGGGCATATCTTAGCGATATGCCCCCATAGTATAAGATGGGATTACCCCTTTAATCTACGCCAGCAAGTTAGCTGGCGTAGATTAAAAGATATCGCACAGCCAGCGGCCACAAGCACCTCAACATAACTTTGGCGCATCCACTGGCAGCGCACAGGGATTAAGTCATAGAAATTTACATTACATAAAATGTTACATTACAAAAAAATGTACTTTTCAGCGACAAGAAGACATACGACGCATCTCAATAAATGTCCCCCTTTATCTTTTACCTATCTCCTTGGGAAAGGGTTAGGTTGTCTCAAAAAGTTTGGTCCAGGGGTCTCCAAAGCTTGAGAGATGCAGATCACCATCCATATTTAGGATGGTTCCCTCTATGGGGCTCATTTATCAAACTGGTGTAAAGTAGAACTGTCTTAGTTGCCCATAGCAACCAATCAGATTCCCCTTTTCATTTGCCAAGGGAACTGTCCAAAGTGAAAGGAGGAATCTGATTGGTTGCTATGGGCAACTGAGCCAGTTATACTTCACACCAGTTTGATAAATGACCCCCTATGTCTACAGCACATTTCTCATCTCACATAAGCCTCAGCGTGACCACAAGCAGCAAGGTTCATCTACAGATTTTCTTCCCCAGTTTGGCAGCTGCTACCTCTATGTAGGAGGCCATATCTGAAGGGAATTGGCTGCCACCCCGAGAGCTCTGAATGAATGTGTGTGTCTTACGCTGACGTTCCCTGTATATTTCCTAAGATTCGGGTAATTTATCACCTAATCATCTTACAAAGAATCCACTGCACAAACAGAAGACATCAAGGGGGCGCATATGGTTTTACTTCTAATAATTACTGCCGTATAGCATATGAAAAACAAGAGGTCAGAGACGGGTGTTGATCTAGATGAAAATGCGCCCAAAGCCTATAATCCTTACTACAAAAACACTGGAGAGGAAACAGGATACAGCAAATGAATGGTTATTTTTAATACATTCAGCAGTGGTGATCCTATACATTTTGTGAACCATAATGTCTACGTAAAAGGGATATCTACTTCGTACAAATACCTCTTTGTTAGAAGGGTCTTCAAAAATGAGCTAATCACATGACCCCCAACGATCAGCTTTTTTCTATGGATTGACCTGGCAGCAGATGTTCAGTTCCCCTGCAGCGCCACCACAGGCAAAATAATGCATTACACATTGCGCTTTGCAGATTCTCTCTTCTTCATCTAATTGATGGAGGTCCCAAAAAATGGACCACTCTTGTATGAGCACAATAACAGTAAGGGATTACTATACAGACAACCCTTTTAGCTTAAAGGGATTCTGTCAGCAGCATTTCACATATTGAGATATTTATACCATTGGATTGGGCCAGTTATAAGCATTTCTAAACTGTAATTGTTATAGGTCACTGAGCCAGTTTTTCAGTTAAAAAAACGATTTTTAGGAGCTGTCACTCACAGTAAATAAGGAGCCCAAGGGGAGTTCCCAACCGTTGCTGGAGCCCGGGCTCGGCGATTCCTTGGAGCCCAGGCACGCCCACCTACTTAATATTCACTTCACTTCATTCAGTGAAGCTCCGGCTCCGGCGAAATCCTGCGCATGCGCAGTACATCCAGAGGCCGGCGCCCGTGCCAGTCTGCGGGCGCCGGCCTCTGGATGTACTGCGCATGCGCAGGATTTCGCCGGAGCCGGAGCTTCACTGAACGAAGTGAAGTGAATATTAAGTAGGTGGGCGTGCCTGGGCTCCAAGGAATCGCCGAGCCCGGGCTCCAGCAACGGTTGGGAACTCCCCTTGGGCTCCTTATTTACTGTGAGTGACAGCTCCTAAAAATCGTTTTTTTAACTGAAAAACTGGCTCAGTGACCTATAACAATTACAGTTTAGAAATGCTTATAACTGGCCCAATCCAATGGTATAAATATCTCAATATGTGAAATGCTGCTGACAGAATCCCTTTAAATGAGGGTATAAGAGTGTTCAGGAGAGCAGAGAGAGGGGCTACAGACTGGACGGTCAGACAGCTCGGCTGATGGATCCATCTCTGAACGGGACAGAGCAGCCTGCAATGCACAAGAAAACATGCAGGCTGCTAAGTGAAATAGAAGACAGGTTTAATAAAGAACTATTACAAAAATGTTTTCTTTCGGTCATGTGGTAGTTGTGAGAGAGAAAATGGTCTTACTACCATAGCAACCAATAACAATGCAGCTTTAATTTCTCCAGAGCAGAACGAGAAATGGAAGCTGAGCTCTGGTTGGTTGGTATTGATAAATTAGGGCATCCATGTATTAATGTGAATTCTGTGCCTCCCTATTTCTCTTACTCTCTCTAAATTTCTCTTTCTACCCCATGTCTCTCCCCTCTGTCACTCTGCCCCTTATCAGTCTCTCAGTGTCTTTCTCCTCATCACGCTTCCTAACCTACCCTTCTCTTACCATCTGACTCCCCCTCAATGCCTTCCCTTTCTCTGGCTTTCCCTCCCTAAAACCTCTTTATCTCACTCTCTCCAATTCTCTCCCTCCCTGTCTCTTTCACTTTTTCTCTCTCCGTAAACCTCAATCCATGTGCCTCTGTCTCTTTGTAACTCTCCACGACTCTCCCTTTATGCCTCTCTAGCTTTCTCTCTCTGACTCTTTCTCTCTGCCCCTCTCATTCTCTCCCTGTCTTTTCTTCCTATGTCTCTCTATCTTTCTCTCTGTGGCTGTCTCTCTCTCTGCCCCTCTCATTCCCTCCATGACTCTCCTTCCTGTGACTCTCTATCTTTCTCTCTCTCTCTGACTCTATCTCTACCCCTCTCATTCTTTCCTTGTTTTTTCCTTCCTGTGCCTCTCTATCGTTCTCTCTGTGACTGTCTCTCTCTCTCTGCCCCTCTCATTCTCTCCATGACTCTCCTTCCTGTGCCTCTCTTCTCCCTCTGATTCTCTCTCTGTCCCTCATTCCCTCCATGACTCTCCTTCCTGTGACTCTATCTTTCTCTCTCTCTGACTCTATCTCTACCCCTCTCATTCTCCCCCTGACTTTCCTTCCTGTGCCTCTCTATCTTTTTCTATGTGACTGTCTCTCTCTGCCCCTCTCATTCTCTCCATGACTCTTCTTCCTGTGCCTCTCTTTCTCCTATCTGTCCATCTGATTCTCTCTCTGTCCCTCTCATTCCCTCCCTGATTCTCCTTCCTGTGCCTCTGTATCTTTCTCTCTGTCCCTCTCATTCTCTCCATGACTCTCCTCCCTGTGCCTCTCTCTCTGTCCCTCTCATTCCCTCCGACTCGCCTTCCTGTGCCTCTCTATCTTTCTCTCTCTGTCTCTCCCATTCTCTTTCTGTCCCTCAATCTCTCTATGACTCTCTTTCCTGTGCCTCTGTTTCTTCCTCTCTCTCTCTCTCTCCATAGTACACAAACCCCTAGATCTGAAAAGCTGTAATAAGCACAGACGTATGAGCCTTGGATGTGAGCAGAGCGAGGTGTTTGGACAGTCATTGTGGGGTAGCTGTCCCATGGGTGCTCTGTAGACACAGAAACGTTGAGTCTGTTGTGTGCAGCCATGGTCCTAACTCACATCATGCTCTGAGACAAAAGAAGAACAGGACCACTCATCCCTGCCAAGTGTATGTGCAGCCCAAATGTATTTGGCAGAAAGTAAGCCGCATGGCTGCCAAATTATTCATTTTTAATAGTTTTTTTTTACAGATTCTTTAGCACATGTGTATACAATGTAGCATTGAAGACACGTAAACAAAGTAACCATAACTACAAATACAAAGCAAACTAGGACAGAGACCCCAGTATAATAATAGTAGAATTTTAATTAAAGGGGTTCTGGTCATCAGTATCCGATTGATGGGGCTTCAATCGGTAGCAGCTCTTACACCGGAAATAAGAGTTGTCCCAAGACCTAAACTTATCCCCTGTCTACAGGAAAAGGAGATAAGTGTCTAATAGTGGGTGACCAACCACTGGCATCCCCGCCGATCATTACAATGGGGTCCTGTGTTCCCCTGTAAGAATAAAGTTGCCGCTCCATCCATCTCTAGGGGCTGCTAAAGAGAAGCCGAGTATTTTGCTTGGCTTTCTCCATCAGTCCCATAAAACGGCTGTACCAGTGAATGGTGAATGACCTCCTCTTCATCCATTTTGCAGGACACAGAAGTCCCTTTCTTGTAATCGGCGGACCCCATTCCTATGTCATTCTTCCTGGAAATGTAGAATAAATTGACAGCTGGGTGTTCCGATTCTCCTTGTTAATAGGGTGTGCCCATGCACTGTCAGCACTGATTGGACGGTGTCATTCTGGAGGACACACCTCTTTGAAAAGGCAAATGGTAACACCTAGTTATCAATTTATTCATATATTTCCAGAAGGAATACTAGAGGAATAGCACAGAAATCTATACCCTAGAACTGTCACTATCTGCGTATTACTAAAGCAGAAATTTCAGGAGAGCTGACGGGGCCTTTTGTCTAGCTTTACACCACCTGCTGGCTTAATTTGTGGCAAAAGTTTGCCCCAATTTTGGCACACCTCAGTGGCGTAACTAGAAATGACTGGGCCCCCCAAACTTCTTTGGAACCCCCTTCTCTTGTGCAACCCCGACTCCTGTGGCTCGTCAAGATCAGGCTCTCAGACCAGGCCCAGCTGCTGCTTTGTCCATTTCCTATGGTTTCACTATATATATCGTCACTCTTTATTACTGTTGAGGGGGCCCTGACAATGAAATCTTTAGTCCTGGGTGGGCCACTTCTGAGTTTAGGCCCCAAAGCGGCCGCTTCTCCTGCTTCACCTATAGCTACTCCCCCAGGCACACATCAGCGCACCTTAAGCAGGACAACTTTCCATGAAACAACAACTCTTTGCCATCTAAGCCACACTCACTTGTCGAACAAGGAGCAAAAAATATCTAGAACACCAAGCATGTACGCCATGTGGTGCAAATAAAACCTGCATTTAGCTTTAGCTACTTTCACACTTGCGTTGTTGTTTTCCAGTATTGAGATCCGGCAGAGGATTTCAATACTGGAAAAAAAAAAACGTTTCCGTTTGGTCCTCATGCATTCTGAATAGAAAGAGACCTGTTCAGGATGCATCAGGACGTCTTCTGTTCCGGCAGCATTCCGTTTTGTGAGTGGACACAAAACTGCTGCAAGCTGCGGTTTTGTGTCCGGTCATAAAAACAGGGAAAAAAAACGGATCCGGCACTGAAAACAATGTAAGTCAATGGAGATGGATCTGTTTTTTTGGAGCCTAAAAAAAACAATCCGTCACCCATTGAGTTTCAATGTATTTAGTGACGGATCCTTTATTTTCCATTTTGATTTCACACAATCGCATCCTAACGGAACAGATGCATCCTGATGTGTAAAATCAAAACCGATCCTTTTTATTCCGGTATTAAGATCCTCTGCTGGATCTCAATACCGGAATTAACAACGCAAGTGTGAAAGTAGCCTTAGTAAATCTCTCTCCCTGTATCTATGGCAATAGGTAAACACATAGATACTATTAAAGGGGTATTCTCATCACAGACTATCGGGGCATATCGCTAGGATATGCCCCCATTGTCTTATAGGTGCGGGGTCCCACCGCTGGGACCCACACCTATATCGAGAACGGAGCCCCAAAAGTGAAGGAGGGCACACTACGACGCGCAGCCGCCCTTCATTCATTTCTATTGGGCCGCTGAAAATAGCCGAGCGCTGGCTATTTCCATTGGCTACATAGAAATGAATGGGAGCGGTGGCCGCACATGCGTGGTGCACTCCCATTCATTTCTATGAGCGCAGCGGGGGAGCTGCGTCTGGTGGTGGCAGGACCCCGGGTAACCCGGGGTCCTCCAGGCACAGCGCTCCCCGATCCGTTCTCGATATAGGTGCAGGTCCCAGCGGTGGGACCCGCACCCATAAGGCAATGGGGGCATATCCTAGCGATATGCCCCCATTGTCTAAGATGAGAATACCCCTTTAAGGCATTCATTGGGGTCTCCGAGGCATGTGGAACCAGCTCTGTGCTCCATCCTGAGGCATCATGGGATTATTTATTGCACCAGTGACCTTAATATGAATTTTGGCTGGAGTTGCCCTTTAACAGAGGTGAGCTAGACATATATGCAGCCCATCCTATGTGTCTGTACACCTCTGTCATGGAAAATGGTAGAGCATCCTTGGAGCACTAGTTATAGGAAAGCCGAATACTGCCGACATAGACAACATCAGCTAGGAGGATCTATGGACAATTACAATGCGGAAAGTGACAGCAGAACGTTGTGCGTCTGTTCGTGCGCTCATTCTGGTAATGCATTTATCAGTCACAGCCTCCTACTATTCATGATGGTGCACAGCACAGGTAAAACGTGCCATGTCTGTCCGGCTATGACCCTGCAGTGACCACTAATGAAAGGAATGCACAGCACACACACTATTTCCAGAAAAGTGGGTGCTCTGCAAAAAGACGCACAATAATCCCTTTCATTTGAGCGTTTAAGATGAAGCTTGTGACTTTTCTACTAGGCTTTTCCCAGTAAACAAAGGCCAAGAGCGAGCTCCACGCTCAGTCTGACACAGCTGGTTCACATAAATGAAGAAGGCAACGCAGACTTAAAGGGAACCTGTCCCCAATACAATGAATTTACCAGAACTTAGGGTTCTGTCACGCCCCCTTCCCTCGACAGTCCCAAAAATGCATGTAATAGATAACTAGGAAAGAGTGATCAGATGACTGTTGCCACGGTGCCAAGCACATGATCCCTCTCAGCCAATCAGCTGAGAGGGATATGCTCATGGGTGTGCCTACGGCCACGGCACCTGCTAAGAGGCTTTGGGGTCCATAGTCCCTTATTTGTGTGGTTTCTGCTGTTTAGCCCCAATATGCGGATCCTAAGAAGATCAGCTATATGACACTACTATCTTTCCACCACTGCTTGTATAGTATTAGTAGGGCCACATTCACATCTGCATAATAAATGAGGGACAAAATAGCACAGCATGCAGCGAAATTTTGTCCTGTTTGACTCCATTATAATCAATAGGATCCATGGGGCACCATTCGCGTCCATCAGGTGACAGATCGGCGCTTTAATTATTTTTGAGGAGGAGCTGTCTACCGTGGACAACCCCTTTTTGTTGGAAAGATCCTCCAAGGTTGAGCCGATCAAAGGGTCTTTTCCAGTGATCGCTGTCAGTGACCCAGCAGCAGGTGTTCAATTCTTCTGCAGCACCACCACTGGTGAAATAAAGTATTACATAGTTCTCATTGAAACTAATGGACCGTCTGTGTAACGCACGGACCTACCAAGTCCTCCAGGGCACTGTTTCCCAACTCCAGTCCTCAGGGCCCACCTGTTGGTCATTATTTGAGAATATCCCACAGAATGAATACCTGTGGTAAGTCCTGATGCACTGATACTAATTATATCACCTGCTCAATACTAAGGAAATCCTGAAAACCTGCCTGGCAGGTGGGCCCTGAGGACTGGAGTTGAGGAACACTGCTCTAGGGCAAGGACACTCTTTGCAGTTCTCCTTCTTTCCCAATACCATCAGCAGGATGAATGTGCTGTTTGCAGCAGCCTGTATTTTGTGAATAGAAGGAACAGAGAGACGCCCATAACAACAGCCTCTCTGCACTGTCCCTGCACAGAATACAGGCTGCTTGCTGTAAATAGTGGTACAGTTCACATTATAAGATCAGATCAAGCCAAATCTTTTCACACCTAGTTTCTTTATTCCATTTTATAGCGCTTCAATGGGAAAAATGCAATCTGGCATAATTCTAGAAAAACATGTTTGTTTGTTCTTTCTGTGCAGTAGTAATTCGTCTTCATACTGCAATGTGTGAACACGTCCTAAACACACCCATCCTGTACACATACTGTGTTTTCAACCAGGACACAAAAAAATGCAGCGAGATACTGTATACAGCTGACATGAAATCTCCCCGTCTCACATTCCACTGTGAAAAGAGGGGATTAGCACATGGAAGAATAGCTGTGAGCAGGTCTAAAAAACAATTGCCCAAATTAGCTTACAAGTGACTTGTCAGCAGAGCGCAGAGCTTAGGGCACAGGGACTACCTGACACAAACAAAAAACAGGGGAGCAGCCAACCATGGCCCCAATCAGTTAAAGTGTCCTGATTTTGCTGTTGCATGCAGCCAACACCAGTACGTTTGGTAGGAAAAGAGAATGCAGGATCAGACTACACAAAATGTGTTTGTAGTCTGTTACCATGGAGACATATAGCTCTGTGTAGAAACTACTTGCAATTCTGCTTCATTTTTATTGTTTTTTTTTTTAATTCATGAAGCAGGTTTTTTTTTCTTTTGTAAGAGACAGATTAAAAAGAATGACTGCAGGATCAGACTACACAAAATGTGTTAGTAGTCTGTTACCACGGAGACGTATAGGTCTATGTGGAATCTACTTGCGATTCTGCTTCATCTTTTATTGTTATTTTTATTTTAAAATTACTAAAGCATCTTTTTTTGTCTTGCAAGAGACAGATTGAAAAGAGAATGATTGCAGGATCAGACCACACAAAATATGTTAGTAGTCTGTTGCCATGGAGACATATAGATCTATGTAGAATTTAACTGCGATTCTGCTTCATCTTTTATTTTTATTTTAAATTCATCAAGCATTTTTTTTCCTTTTTTTTATCGTGGTGGACACACCCTTTAAAAAATGGTCACCCTAAGACAGCACCAAATGCATCGTAACCATTGCCAAAATTGAATGACTGCAGGATCAGACTACACAAAATGTGTTTTGTAGTCTGTTACCATGGAGACATATAGGTCTATGTAGAATCTACTTGCGATTCTGCTTCATTTTTTTTTTTATTGTTATTTTTATTTTAAATTCCCTAAGCAATTTTTTTTTCTTTTTCTCGTGATGGATACACCCTTTAAAAAATGGTCACCTTAAGATGGCAGCAATGCATCATAA
>ONZH01028735.1:0-23217 GCA_900303285.1 Rhinella marina
GGCAATATTCTTGAACGTTCATGAAATATAAAAACATTAGTGCAAACATTTAAGTACAAATATAATAAAGGCATAATATAGGATATCTGTGGTTACATTCAAGTCCATCTTTTCTTCTTCTTTGGCTTGGAACAGGAACAAAGTCCCAAATTCGACTTGAAATTTGTAATCCACATGGGTAATAAAATAGGTTATAAATAGCAGAAAAGGTTTCTTGACAAACCGTTTTAAAAGTGATTTCCCAACAACCTGAAAAGGGGGGAAAAAGGATGTGGTGCGCAAACATGGCGCAACTTGGATTATTGCAGATGGGGGGAGTCCAGCCACACGTGTCCTTCCAGATGAGGCCAAAACAGGGCAACATAAACAACTAAAACACAGCCAATCAGGTTCTCACCCTTTCAGGCTCAGTCCACGGGGTGGCTCCCATTAGTCCTGGAGTTATTTGGCAGTACTTGAGTGCAGACTCCCACTATTGGAAGGCCTGCCAGTCCTCCTTGCTACTACTCGAGCTGAAGGACATTAGAGGGTGCTCCTGCCTCTGATAAGCTGCCCCATAAGCGGCAGCCATTCCCCGGCGTCCTCTCAGTGATGGGACCAGTTTGGGGGTCCTGCATGCTGATGCGGAAGCCTCTCCTACCTTCGCCTCCTGGCCGGATCCTCTTGCCGGTACGACGGGGGTCAGACACTCCGGCTGTAGGGGTTCTTGTAGGGGTCTCCCACGGGCGGCGCTCATGGCGGCTTCGATTTGCCAGGGTAGTCTGGCATGTACCACAGTGGGCTGAAAGTTGAAGGTGGAGGTGACCAACTCTCCCACCTGCATTGTAGGTGGAGGCAGTAGACCTGGGATCAGGGGTTCCGGCTGATGGGTAGGCTCTTCTTTTGCCTGTGGGGCATCAGCAGCAGGTAAGCGATACGGCTCCGTGCTGTCCGCTGACTCTTCTTCCCACCTTTCCGGGGGCCAGGTAGGCCTCGCTGGACGGGTCAATACCTTCACGCCTGTTGCAAACGGCCCCTGGAGGGACTTCATCGGGGTATAGATCACATAGTCCCCGGGATGTAAATTATGACGACTCCGAGGTAGATATGTCCTCTTCACCGACCTGCGATTCACGTAGAATTCCTCGGTGGTTTCTTCATCGGTGATAAAACCTACGCCTCTCTCCACGCTGAACCATAGCACGGTGCCCCGTCTTCTCTCCAGTACGGGATCTCCGGTACGGGGGTGTTCTAAGACCTGCACCACCCACTCCTCCACGCGTCTCTTGTACTCCCAGAGGGTGAGGGCCTTTGTGGTAACTGCTTCGGGAACCATGGGGTTCTGCCTCAGCGAATAATCTCTCTTCCAGGGCGGCGGAGCGGGAGCTGCAGCCGCTTCCACCACACCAGGCAGCGCGGCGGGTGTCTCTTGCGGCTTCTTGGGCCGGGAGTCCCGGTTCCATTGTTCCCAATATATTTCTTCGGGCTTTTCTGTAGGCTCATAGGGGTCAGTGCCCCAAACCATTCCGCCCCAGTCAGGGCCACGTTGGCGAGACGCCATCTTTCTTGCGTCTTCTCTCGCGCAAGAAAGGGAGGAGGGAGGAGGAGTAAAAGGGGTGGAGTCTATGCTTCTACGTAGTGCGTGCGTACGTACGTACGAATAGTACGTTAAAGATTTGTACGCTAATGCGTACGTATTCAGTTAAGTAGCGTACCTTTGACAACGCTACACTGTATGTTCGTTGCTTGAGTAGGAATGTTCGCAGACGCAGTGTATGCATACGCTAATGCGTACATATTCAGTTAAATAGCGTACAATTGACAACGCTACACTGTATGTTCGTTACTTGAGTAGGAATGTTCGCAGACGCAGTGTATGAGTACGCTAATGAGTACATATTCTGTTAAGTAGCGTACCTTTGACAACGCTACACTGTATGTTCGTTATTTGTGCGGGAATGTTCGCATTAGCGTACGCATTAGTGTAAATTCTCAAATATGCGTATATTTTGCGTCGCTGTTGTTGAAGTCACTTGGATTTTTTTCCACTTTTTTCATTGTAATAGCAACTGCAAGTAAACGAAACTGTACCCTATCAGACTCCCATTATTTTAGCAGCTATTATTCAGCCATTATAGCAAGGTTCGTTTTAGGTTCGGTTCGTACGAATCCGAACTTCATGAAAGTTCGACGAATCGAAGCGAACCGAACTTTTCAAAAGTTCGCTCATCCCTAAATAGGAGTTTATTATAAACCACCTAATATATCAGAGGCCACAGAAAATCGACTTCTAAATGAAATAGACGAGGCGGCAAATCAGAATGAGGCTGTTATTATGGGGGACTTCAACTACCCAGATATAGACTGGGAAACTGAAACCTGTATATCTCATAAAGGAAACAGGTTCTTGGCAATAACCAAAGACAATTACCTTTCCCAACTGGTTCAGGACCTGACTAGAGGGACGGCCTTACTGGACTTAGTATTAACCAATAGACCTGACAGAACAACAGATGTGCAGGTTGGGGGACACGGTGCCCCGTCTTCTCTCCAGTACGGGATCTCCGGTACGGGGGTGTTCTAAGACCTGCACCACCCACTCCTCCACGCGTCTCTTGTACTCCCAGAGGGTGAGGGCCTTTGTGGTAACTGCTTCGGGAACCATGGGGTTCTGCCTCAGCGAATAATCTCTCTTCCGGGGCGGCGGAGCGGGAGCTGCAGCCGCTTCCACCACACCAGGCGGCGCGGCGGGTGTCTCTTGCGGCTTCTTGGGCCGGGAGTCCCGGTTCCATTGTTCCCAATATATTTCTTCGGGCTTTTCTGTAGGCTCATAGGGGTCAGTGCCCCAAACCATTCCGCCCCAGTCAGGGCCACGTTGGCGAGACGCCATCTTTCTTGCGTCTTCTCTCGCGCAAGAAAGGGAGGAGGAGTAAAAGGGGTGGAGTCTATGCTTCTACGTAGTGCGTGCGTACGTACGTACGAATAGTACGTTAAAGATTTGTACGCTAATGCGTACGTATTCAGTTAAGTAGCGTACCTTTGACAACGCTACACTGTATGTTCGTTACTTGAGTAGGAATGTTCGCAGACGCAGTGTATGCATACGCTAATGCGTACATATTCAGTTAAATAGCGTACAATTGACAACGCTACACTGTATGTTCGTTACTTGAGTAGGAATGTTCGCAGACGCAGTGTATGAGTACGCTAATGAGTACATATTCTGTTAAGTAGCGTACCTTTGACAACGCTACACTGTATGTTCGTTATTTGTGCGGGAATGTTCGCATTAGCGTACGCATTAGTGTAAATTCTCAAATATGCGTATATTTTGCGTCGCTGTTGTTGAAGTCACTTGGATTTTTTTCCACTTTTTTCATTGTAATAGCAACTGCAAGTAAACTAAACTGTACCCTATCAGACTCCCATTATTTTAGCAGCTATTATTCAGCCGTTATAGCAAGGTTCGTTTTAGGTTCGGTTCGTACGAATCCGAACTTCATGAAAGTTCGACGAATCGAAGCGAACCGAACTTTTCAAAAGTTCGCTCATCCCTAAATAGGAGTTTATTATAAACCACCTAATATATCAGAGGCCACAGAAAATCGACTTCTAAATGAAATAGACGAGGCGGCAAATCAGAATGAGGTTGTTATTATGGGGGACTTCAACTACCCAGATATAGACTGGGAAACTGAAACCTGTATATCTCATAAAGGAAACAGGTTCTTGGCAATAACCAAAGACAATTACCTTTCCCAACTGGTTCAGGACCCGACTAGAGGGACGGCCTTACTGGACTTAGTATTAACCAATAGACCTGACAGAACAACAGATGTGCAGGTTGGGGGACACCTGGGTAACAGTGACCATAAAATAATAACCTTTAAATTGTCATTAAAAAAAGCATTTCTTCAGGGAGGAACAAAAATACCAAACTTCAAAAATGCAAAATTTAGCCATCTAAGAGAGGCCATAGGTCTAACTAACTGGGACAAAATCCTCGAAAATAAAAATACAGCCACAAAATGGGATATCTTTAAAAGCATCCTAATATCTAATTGTGAGAGGTACATACCGTATAGGAATAAAATGATAAGAAACAAGAAAAAACCAATGTGGATAAATAGAACTGTAAAAAAAGCAATAAATGACAAAAAGAAAGCATTTAAATCACTAAAACAGGAGGGGATCGAGGAAGCATTGAAAAACTATAAGGAAAAAAATAGAATTTGTAAAACACAAATAAAAGCAGCTAAACTAGAGACTGAAAGACTAATTGCTAAAGAGAGTAAAACTAACCCTAAAATGTTCTTCAATTATATAAATACTAAAAAGTATAAATCTGAAGGTGTCGGCCCCTTACAGAGTAATGAGGGGGGAGTAGCAGAGAGCGATGAGGAGAAAGCAAAACTCTTAAATATTTTTTTCTCCACTGTATTCACTGAGGAAAATAAACTGTCAGATGAAATGCAGAATATAAAAGTGAATTCCCCTTTAAAGGTGTCCTGTCTGACCCAGGAAGAAGTACTGGGGCGTCTTAAAAAGATTAAAATAGACAAATCGCCAGGACCAGATGGCATACACCCACGTATCCTAAGAGAATTAAGCAATGTCATTGCCAGACCCTTATACTTAATATTTAAGGACTCTATACTGACAGGGAGTGTTCCACAGGATTGGTGCATAGCAAATGTGGTGCCAATATTCAAAAAGGGTCCAAAAACAGAGCCCGGGAACTATAGGACGGTAAGTTTAACATCTGTAGTGGGTAAACTGTTTGAGGGTTTTCTAAGAGATGCTATCTTGGAGTACCTCAATGAAAATAAGCAAATAACTCCATATCAGCATGGCTTCATGAGGGATCGGTTGTGTCAAACCAATTTAATCAGTTTCTATGAGGAGGTAAGTTCTAGACTTGACCGCGGGGAATCAATGGATGTCGTATATCTGGACTTCTCCAAAGCATTTGACACTGTACCACATAAAAGGTTAGTATATAAAATGAGAATGCTTGGCCTTTGAGAAAATGTATGTATGTGGGTAAGTAACTGGCTCAATGACAGAAAACAGAGGGTGGTTATTAATGGTACATACTCAGATTGGGTCACTGTAACTAGTGGGGTACCACAGGGGTCAGTATTGGGCCCTATTCTCTTTAATATATTTATTAATGATCTTGTAGAAGGCTTGCACAGTAAAATATCAATTTTTGCAGATGACACTAAACTGTGTAAAGTAATTAACACAGAAGAGGACAGTACACTGCTACAGATGGATCTGGATAGACTGGAGGCTTGGGCAGAGAAGTGGCAGATGAGGTTTAACACTGACAAATGTAAGGTTATGCATATGGGAAGGAATAATGCAAGTCACCAGTACATACTAAATGGTAAAACATTGGGTAACTCTGACATGGAAAAGGACCTAGGAATTTTAGTGAACAGCAAACTAAGCTGCAGAAACCAGTGTCAGACAGCTGCTGCCAAGGCCAATAAGATAATGGGTTGCATCAAAAGGGGCATAGATGCCCGTGATGAGAACATAGTCCTGCCACTTTACAAATCACTAGTCAGACCGCACATGGAGTACTGTGTACAGTTCTGGGCTCCTGTGAACAAGGCAGACATAGCAGAGCTGGAGAGGGTTCAGAGGAGGGCAACTAAAGTCATAGCTGGAATGGGTGGACTACAGTACCCAGAAAGATTATCAAAATTAGGGTTATTCACTTTAGAAAAAAGACGACTGAGGGGAGATCTAATAACTATGTATAAATATATCAGGGGTCAGTACAGAGATCTCTCCCATGATCTCTTTATCCCAAGGACAGTGACCATGACGAGGGGACATCCTCTGCGCCTAGAGGAAAGAAGGTTTGTTCACAAAAATAGAAGAGGATTCTTTACGGTAAGAGCAGTGAGACTATGGAACTCTCTGCCTGAGGAGGTGGTGATGTTCACTAAAAGAGTTCAAGAGGGGCCTGGATGTATTTCTGGAGGGTAATAATATTACAGGTTATAGTTACTAGATATGGGTTGTTGTAGATCCAGGGAGTAATTCTGATTGCCTGATTGGAGTCGGTTAGGAATTTTTTCCCCTAAAGTGAGGAAAATTGGCTTCTACCGCACAGGGTTTTTTTGCCTTCCTCTGGATCAACTTGTAGGAAAACAGGTCGAACTGGATGGACAGATGTCTTTTTTTCGGCCTTATAAACTATGTTACTATGTTACTATGTTTTGATCCTGCCTGAATCTTCCTTGAGAACGAAAATTTGTATGCTGCTGGAAGAACCTGGATTCTGTAGGGAAACCTTTCTTTTTGTCCGAGGCCTTGTCAAGAATGTCATCTAATGCGGAACCAAATAGCCGATCTCCCTCACAGGGAATAGAGCAGAGGCAGCTCTTTAATCCCGCATCACCAGACCAGGACCTCAACCAAATGGCCCTACGGGTGGCATTGGAAAGGGCCTTAGACCTAGCAGAGAGTTTTACCAAGTCTGCTGAGGCATCAGCCAAAAAAATTTGATGCTTGCTTGAGGACGGGAAGGGAGGATAATATTTCATCTCTTGGGGTACCTGCCGCTAAATGATTTTCCAGCTGATTAAGCCATAAGGATAGGGACCTGGCAGTACAGGTGGCAGCAATAGCTGGACGAAACATGGTTGCCCCTGATTCCCAAGATTTTTTAAGGAGCCCTTCACATTTTTTGTCTATGGGATCCTTTAAAAGCCCCATATCCTCGAATGGAAGAGAGGTCTTTTTTGAAATTCTCGCCACAGGGGCTTCGATTTTTGGGGTTTTGTCCCAGGTATCACAATCAGATTCAGCAAACGGGTACTTCCGCTTAAAGGCTCTTGAGATATTGGGTCTTTTCTCAGGATCCTTCCACTCCCTGGCGATAATTTTTTAAATATTTCCATGGACGGGAAAGACACGTTTTCTCTTCTCTCCCAGCCCCTGGAACATCTGGTCCTGAACAGACATAGGCTCTTTCACATCCTCTAATTTCATTGTTGCTCTTACGGTTTTTAATGACGGAGGAGGCCATCTTCAGAGGAGTCTGAATCATTTTCAGAAATACTTCTCCTTCATCTAATTCAAATACATCCAGCGGAGGCTCCAGTGACTTAGAGGATGATGGGCGAGGAGACGCAGGAATGCGCTGTTCAATGGCCGAATTGACTTCTTCTCTAATAAGTGACCTTAAATTACCCAAGAAGGAAGGGGACTCCTCTGTCACTACTTTCTCCGTACATTTTTGACGCATACAGCACATTTTTTCCTTGCTGGTTCACCACTTGAAGTTTTTGCAGATCCAGACTCTCTCACCTAAAGAGACAGAGTCGGAAAGGAACTTAAGTAACCAGAAAAAAAGGTAAAAAAGTAAAAAACAGCAGGTGGTGAGCCAGGACCAAACACATGGAGGAGGTCACTTACCGGGCTGAGGGCTTTGCAGGGATCCGCAGGCCTGCGTGAGGCATCAGCTTCTGTGGAGGACATCCTGGGTGTCAGAAGGTGCACCAAGGACACCTTCAACCGGGGCAACAGCAGCATTTTAAATGCTGTGCCCCGGGCACCTGCAGGCACCGCCCTCCATGCCTCCGGAACACACGCCGCATCCAGGCACTTCCGGCTTCTTTTGATGATGTCACCCTGCTGGAAGTGCCGCCGCGGATGCGCAGATTTCACTCTGTCGCCCGCGTTCTACGGGGATTTTTCTGCCCACAGAGGATCCCCACCTGCCGCCGGAATATAGGGGATCCCTTCCCGAACAACGGGACAGCCCGGGGATGCCCTGAATTTGCCATGGACTTACTCCGGAGGGACGGAGAAGGAGAGCCCGTGCTCCACCCGCAACCTCCGTCCCCTACTCAGCCCTCCCAAAGGTAAGACTCCGGGGATCCTCCTAGGCTGAGCGCAATATCTTCACCAGCACTGGCAGGGCTTCCACTCTGTCCAGAGGGACAGGAAACAACAACTGAAGCTGGATGGGGGAGGTGTCCTTTTATTTTGGGCTTCCGCTGTTGTTTCCTGTCCTCTGGAGGCGGGTTCAAGCTCCTATCAGTGCCGGTGTGGAGACGTTAGGGAAAATTGCACAATCTAAGGGTTAAATGATGGCAGCTGCGTACTGACTACTATTTAACATGAATTTAAATTTGTTTGGCTAATAATTCTGAACACAACCACATCCCCAATTATAAGAGGGTGTTCCCTCTAAATGATTTCAGTTTGGTTTTCAATAGAATTATACTGATTCACATTGAAAGTGGAAATAAATCTGAAATAATTTGTCTTGGTCTGATTTTTTTTACATGACATAAACCTGGCATTTTAACAAGAGTGCGTAAACTTTTGATATCCACTGTTGGTTTGTGCATGTTGTGTCTATGATAAAAGTTTTAGTAAATGGCAATCTATCATTGTTCTCACATTGTGTTCTTGTTTTACAATTGTTTCTAATTAGTTTTTGCCTAAACAGATAAATCAAATCAGATTAATATAAAAGTCAAAAACAGCAGTGCGCAAAATAAAGCCGAGAAAGTAGTTACAAATAAATGGATGAACTAAGGGAACAGACTGCTGAGAACCTGCATATGAGGCTGACTGAAAGTTATGCCACATAATGTCAATCAACGTTTATAACTGAAATGGATCTGACATTTGCTTAAAGGATATGGACACCTTTATAAAAAAATAAATAAATAAAAATATTTTGTGGAGAAAATCATTTCTCCAATTGGTTTTGTTTATCTATCTTTTTTCTTTTCCTTCTACTGCCTGCTGTGCTTCCTATGCACAGCAAGCTGCTTTCAGTGAGTTTACAGGGAATCCGTCATATACATACAACACCAAAAGTGTAAAACCAAGCGACCAAAAAGTCATATGTGCCCCAAAATGGTACCAATCAAACCATCATCTCATGCCTCAAAAAATGATCCCCTATCTAAGACAATAGCCCAAAAAATAAAAAAAAATATGGCTTTCAGAAAATGGAGAAACTAAAACATTTTTTTTGTTTCAAAAATGCTCTTATTGTGTGAATCCAAAATATATTCCTAAAAAACAGACATATTAGGTATCGCCGCGTCCGCAAAAACTGCTCTATAAAAATGAGCTAACCCGTCTGGTAAATGCCCCAAAAAAATAAAATAAAAACTGTGCCAAAAAGCCATTTATCGCCTTACAACACAAAGTGTAACACCAAGTGATCAAAAATTCATATGTGCCCCAAAATGGTACCAATCAAACCGCCATCTCAGCCCGCAAAAATTAAGACCCTATATAAGACAGTCGCCCAAAAAATAAAAAAAAATATGACTTTCAGAAAATGGAAACACGAAAACATGATCTTTAAAAAAAATGCTTTTATTGTGTAAAATAAAATGTAAAAAAATGCACATATTAGATATCACCATGGCCGTAACAACCTGCTCTATGAAAATAGCATGTGATCCCACCCGTCTGGTGAACGCCGTAAAAAAAATGAAATAAAAAAATGTGCCTATTTTTTTCATCTTACATCACGAAAAATAGAATACCAAGCAATCAAAAATTCATATGTGCCCCAAAATGCTACCAATCAAACCAACATCTCATCCCGCAAAAAATGAGACCCTACCTAAGACAATCGCCCCCAAAAAATAAAAAAATGGCTTTTTTTCAAAAAATTTTTTATTGTGTAAATCCAAAATAAAATAAAAAAATAGACATATTAGGTATTGCTGCGTCGTTACGACCTGCTCTATAAAAATATCACATTACCTACCCTGTCAGGTGAACATTGTAAAAAACAAAAGATGAAAACTCTGCTAGAACAGACATTTTTTTGGTTACCCTGCCTCACAAAAAGAGTAATATAGTAAAAATTTACCCACCTGAAATTTTCGTTTCCTGTAGTCCTTAGGCAGCACAAATACATATGGGTTTTATTCCCCTAGGTACAACCAGAGGAGACAGGTTAACAAGCTTAATTAAAACTAAATTAATCAACCAATCACACGCCAGGTCCACCCATAAAACCCTGACACCAGTGAAGCCTCCTTGTATTATAATGAAGCAAAAAATATTAAGGGCGGGAAAGTTGTGCTGCCTAAGAACTACAGGAAACGAAAATTTCAGGTGGGTAAATTTTCACTTTCCTGGACGTCCTACGACAGCACAAATACATATGGGATTTGAAAAGCAAAAAATTAATGGGAGGGTATAGAAAATGCTAACTTTAACACTCTTGCCAAAAATAGAGCCTTCTGCCTGCCTGCCTGATCCAGTTGATAAAGTTTCATGAAGGAGAAATTTGAGGATCAGGTTAGCTCCAAGCAGATCTGATGAAGGGACACCTGCGCTAGCTCTGCCCATAAAGTTGCCATTGATCTGTCTGAGTGTGCCTTGACGTTAAGGTGACACTGAACTTCCTTTAGAAAATAGCATCTTTCTACTGTACTGTCTGTCCATCCGTCAAGAGTGGCCTTGCTCGCTCTGTTACCCGGATTTGGACCATGATGCTGTATGAACAGATCCTCCGCTGAACTCTTCTCTAGATAACACGAGACAGCTCTTCTTATATCTAACAGATGGAGTTATGTCTGTTCATCTCCAACAGGATCTAGACATAGCACAGGTAAGGTGATTTCTTGATTTATAATATTATTGCTGGAAACCACCTTTGGAAGGGATCTAGGCATTGTTTGAAGAACTAGACAGTGACCCAGGACTCTGATGTATGGGTCCCGGATAGACAGAGCTTGGAGTTCACTTATTCTTCTGGCTGATGTTATGGCCATAAGAAAGAATGTCTAAGCTCATCAAGTGCAAAGATGATTGCTGTAAAGGCTCAAATGGCGCGTTTGAGAGCACCAACAAAAGAAGAAAAAGATCCTAGGAAGGAAGCAGAGGATGAACCGCTGGATTAGCGATCTTTAGGCCCTGAAGAATGCTACCAGGCAGTTATTGGAGAATAATCCCTGAAGCTGAGTGTTTATGGCTATAAACTGTAATTTCAGAGTATTAAGTTTTTTTTTTTGAACATTATTTTTATTAGAGTTTTGATATTTAAACAAAACAATGAAACAATTCCGCTGGTGACGGATAGGTTACATATTTGAAAATAAAGGAAAATAATCATAACATGTATAAATCAAGAAACATGTACAATACAATGTTTGGCAGTAAATAGCTCAATCTTAATAAGATTATTAGTGCATCTAGCATGACAGTCACCATGAAAATTTGAAGGATGCTCTATGAAATAGATTGAGTCTATTAGTGAGTCTGACCGGCAACCTCGGGGTACCACAAGAACAAACATCAAAATAGCTTCCCAGGAAGGGAACAATATTTAGATGACATACAAACATCCCATCTGTGTTTAAACGAATGTAGATTGTTTTGAGATCTAGCAAACCAGCAATTATTATTTACCTCTCTGATCACTCTTTGAATAGAAGGGAGATCTGTTCTCTTCCAGCAAAATGCGATTTTCAGTCTAGTAGTGAATAATATATGTGCAAGTTTTTAAGTGATATGGAAAGGTAGAAATACCAATAGTTAATAATGCCAATAGGGGGGATGGATTGACTGGAAAAGTACACAGGTCGGTTATCAAACCAAACACCTCTGACCAGAAAGGAATTAGTTTAGCACAAGACCACCAGACATGTATGTAGGTACCCACACAAGATTGACATCTCCAACATGTGGATGATACATCAGGAAATAGTTTATTTAAATAAACCGGGGTAAAGTACCAGTTGAAAAATATCTTTCTTGAATTTTCAAGGTGATTGATATTTTTGGAGAGTTTGGAGACAGCAGTGAAGGACTCAGTCCACTGGCATTTTGCCATCTGTCTTTTAAAAAAGTGACAGAATCACTAAAGGAATTTTTGAGAGATTGGTAGCCTTTGGAGATACCTCTATTACTGGGAGTATGAGTATACAACCAATTTTTAAGGTCTGGATTAATCAATACTGTATTGCTAGGTTGAAAAAAACAAATGTCTAACTTGCAAATATTTGAAAAAGTCTCTAGAGGGAATAGAGTACTGTGCAGAGATTTCAGTGAAAGTAGTGAAGACATCATTATTCCAGAGTTGATATATCATAGACAGACCTCCAGATTTCCATTTTTCCAGTGTCAGGTCAGGTATTGAAACTTCACAAACATCTAAAGGTAATTCATAGAAAGAATAAGGTAACATTGAGATATGATGTGGGATTGATTTCCATGTTTGAAAGATCGCTTTCAAGGTCGAAAAGTGAGAATGGGGTGTTTTCTTAAAAAAGGACAATGAGCAGAGACAGAGTGCATAAGCGAATGAGGTTGTAAGGCGAGTTTCTCAATTAGAGCCCAATGTATCAGTTGAGAGCAGTGTTCTCATTTGGTCAAGTATTATAGCTTGATGATAATGTATAAGGGAGGGAGTGTTTAATCCGCTTTGTCTAAGATGCAGACTAAGGATAGACAATTTAACTCTTGGTTTCTTCTTCCCCCATAAAAACTGTGTTAAAAGGTTTTGTAATTTGTTTATGTATGATTTGGGAATATATATCGGTACATTTCTCATCATATATATTATTTTGGGTAGAATTACCATTTTGATGGCTGCTTGTTTACCAAGCCAGGACAAATGTTGTAGATTCAGTTTTGATAGGCTAAGCCTAATAGATGATAACAATGGGGTAAAGTTATGGTCAAATAGTTTGTTTGAGGGAAAAGTAAGGTGGATACCCAAATAGGAAATAGAGTCTTTGGCAATAGTAAAGCCAAATGTTTTCTGGATAGATGTTAGAACAGGTTTAGGGAATCCTAGATTCAAGATTTGAGATTTGGATATATTTACTTTGTAATAAGAGGCTGCACTAAATAAATCAATAATAAATATTAATGGCGTGAAGGGATTTCAGTGGGTTAGAGGTAATAATAATCACGTCATCCGCAAAGAGGCCTATACAATGCTCAATGTGTCCTGTTTTAATCCCTGAAACAAGAGTTCATGTTCTGCAAATGGCTCCATTATCAAAGCAAATATGAGGGGTGATAAAGGGCATCCTTGGCGAGTACCATTGGATATGGAAAAGGGTTTAGATAGGAATCCAGAGGAATACACCAATGCCGATGGAGAAGAGTATAAAGCCATAGAAAGTAACCAGTTATACCAAATTTCATGAGTACCTCTCTAATGTAGTCCCAGTGAACCCTATCAAACGCCTTCTCTGCGTCACCACATCCACAAGGTCAATGAACCTCCTTGTTCCAAATGAAGATTGTCTGTTTTTGACAAAACCTATTTGGTCAGTATTTATGATCTGGGGAAGAATGTCAACTAATCTGGAAGCTAGTATTTTAGAATATAACTTGAGGTCAGTGTTAAGAAGAGAAATTGGTCTAAAGTCAGAAGGTCTATCGGGAGATTTACCTGGTTTCAGAAGTGTAATTATGAGAGCTTGAAGCATATCTGGGGGGATATGACTAGTATTTGGTATTTGAGAGAAAATACGTCCAAGATATGGGATAAGTATAGGGGCAAACGTTTTATAATACTCATTTGTTAATCCGTCAGGTCCTGGGGTTTTGTGTAATTTTAGGGTTGTAATAGCTCTCTGAATTTCACTAGTGGTAATTTCGGAGTTGAGAGTTTCTAAAAGTTGGGGATCAATTGTTGGGAGTGATATGGAGTTCAATAAACTATTAAGTGTATCTATAGTTGGATGAGGAATAGTAGAGGATTTTTTAAGGTTATATAGATCCTGATAATACTTTGCAAATTCTTCGGAAATTAGCTTAGGGTTAAGCACCTTTTGATTTTTGTTATCATATAAAAAGGGAATTCTGGATTTAATCTCTCTAATTTTAACTCTTCTAGCAAGTTGTTTATTCGCTTTGTTCCCCTGACAGTAATGAAATGCTCTAATCCTGCGTAAGTGAAAATCATAATTATTCTGAAGGTGGAGATATAATTGGTAACAAGCCTTTTTCAATTTCTAATAATCGTTTAGTATGGAATCTATGGCTTTATTTTTCATTTTTTTTTGAGTAGCCGCTAATCTCAAAAAGTGCCCCCTAATAAAAGCCTTGTGGGCACACCACAAAGTAGTATCAGAGACCATTCTATTATCATTTAGCACAAAGTATTCCAGCAATATAGCTGAAGTATCTTCATTAAATGAAGTATTATCTAGCAAGGAATTATTTAGCCGCCAAGGTGAAGTATAAGGGGAATTAAATTGCTCTTTAAGAACCATAGTGATCGGAGCATGGTCAGACCAGGTTATATTATGAATAGATGTTTCCACTACTCTTTGTAAAACCCATTTATCTGAGACAAAAAGGTCTATCCTAGAATATGATCTATGTGGGTTGGAGAAAAAAGTAAAATCTTTTTCATTAACATGTAGAACTCTCCAAACATCAAATAAGTTCTCTGTGTGTAACAAAGATAGAAACTTGGAGGTGACTTTTCCGGACGGAGTAGGGTGTTTATCTGTAAGAGGATCTGGCGGAATATTAAAGTCCCCACATAGTATTAAGGAACCCTGTTTAATCTCAGACAATAGTTTTAGGACTTTAAGGAATCTGAGCTGATGCTTATTAGGTGCATAAATACTAGCTATAGTGTAAGTTATTATTCAAAGAGCACACCAGGACTATAAATCTGCCATTTTCATCGCTAATCTGTTTATGTAGTTTAAAAGCAATTGTGTTTTTAATACCTATAATGACACCCCTCTTCTTGTGGATAGCATGGGAAAAGAACATTTGAGAAAAAATGGGGTTAGACATACGGTAAGAGTCAGTTTCATTTAAATGGGATTCTTGGAGACAAAACATGTCACAGTTCTGTCTCTCAATTTCAGCCCAGGCTAAAGACCTTTTGAAAGGGGTATTCAATCCCTTAACATTAAAAGATAAGATCTTAATCCCCATGATGCCCACAAAAAAATGTCCCCTATAGATATACCACGGAGCATGACAAGTATCTTAACCAGGCAATGGCAAGTATAAAAAAATAAGTAGTAAGCATATTCTACATACTGGTACCATAGGATCTACAGACAAGGTGTAAGAAGGAGAGATGATGTGGAGATCATCCCCAAGGTCACCAGCCAGATCTTGAAGTTGAGCCATATTACACGTCATGATAACTAAAACAAGAACTGAAACAAACATAAATAAAAGAGACAACCAAGCCTCAGAACAAACAAAAGAGTCACTTATAGAAATTATCGATATCCAGCGGGAAGCGAGAAAATTGGATAAGAAGCAACAGTGAGTACACACAGGTACAAATGATAAATAGAAGGTGCCTATTTCACCTAGCCATTATCCTAGCAGTAGTTGCTGCAGATCAATGGGTAATATAAAATGCAGCATAGAAAAGTAGAATATAGAAAAGATGAGAAAAAAAAATAAAGATAGAGGAAAACAACTTAAGATTTAGGAGAAGATCCAACTCTGGTCCATTCTTGTGTAAGAAGATCAGGTTTCTTCTTTGGGGGAGATTCCTGTGAAGCGCTGTTCTTTTCTTCATCTGTATCCACAAGATCCCAGTTTTTAATGGCAGTTTCTGCATCTTTGGGAGATACAAGAGTGTGAGTGGTACCGTTTTGTTTAACAATCAGTTTTACAGGAAAACCCCACTTGTATGGGATATTATGTTGGCGTAGAACTTTGGTGTAAGTCAGAAATTCTCTGCATCTTGATAGAGTAGCTGGAGACAGATCTGTGAATAGAGATATTTGCTGGAAGCGGTCTGGAACTGCTACTTTTTGGCTTGCAGCTTTAAGTATTGCCTCTTTCACTCTGTAAAAATGAATCCGAGCCAAGACATCACGAGGCACTTGAGATGGCAGAGATTTGGGTTTTGGGACCCTATGGGCCCTATCTATAATTAAATCATTCTCTGAGGCCTCAGGTAGATATGACACAATCAGGTCTTTCAGAAATTCAAATAATTGGGAGTCAATGATAGATTCGGGTATATTCCTGAATCGAATATTATTCCTTCTGGAACGGTCTTCCAGATCAGCTATTTTTAGTTTTATAGCCGCGATATCATCTTCCATAGCGTTGTTAGTGTCCACTAGGTTGTTGTGAGCCACTACATGTTCCTCCATCTTGTCTTCAAGATGTGTTGTACGTTCTCCTATGGACACTAAGTCCACATGTATTGCTGATATAGCCTCTTTTATATCTCGATTGATCGAGGCTTTCAGGTCTTGGAACATGGCCTCAATTATAGTTATATGAGAGGCCTGCAACTCTTCGTGTGCTGCTGAGTGTGAAGAGAGCGTATGGATAGGGGTGCTACTCACTTTAGGCGATGTAGTCTCTGCCATGGAGGGGGTCCGGTGTGATGGACAACTCAAATCCAGTTTGGGATACACCTTAGCAGGAGAGCTGCGAGTTGTTGCCGTCGGTGAGCTGTTCGTTTGGCGGGAATCAGCGCCATCTTGGGAGCTTGGCTATGCTGGCTGGAAAAAGGCCGTAAGTTTAGGTGGGCTCGCTCCTTTCTTCCGACCTCTAGTCATGTTGAGTGAAGCCTCAGAGTCGTCCGGAGCTGGATCCTTCTCCGAAAAGACGATTATAGACGATTTTCTGCAGTATATGTGAGCCGCTGTGAGGCTAGGTGCGGAGCTCTTCAGTTAAGTGTCCTCACTGCTCGGCATCCGGCCACGCCCCCCCAGAGTATTAAGTTTAAGACCGTTACTGACACCCTCCTGCAAGAACTGAAGAATTGTAGTTATAGCTTTAGGATGCCAAGATTGCCTGGTACACCATGACTTGAAGATCTTCCGGACTCTATTATAGGTTTTAATAATTGCAGTTCTTCTGGAGGTTAGAATTGTGCTGATAACCTCAGAGGAGAGGCCTAAATCTAATGATTTCCCTCTGGGATAGAAGATTGGGCCACAGTGGAAGCTTCCACGCTCTGCATTGCTATTGCTTCTGACTTTTCTTCCAATATTGGGGATTAGAGTAGGGAATACCTATTCCAGTTTTGCCATCCTGCTAGCAGACCTATAGTCAATGCTTGCTTCTTCAGATGGAGAGATCAGAACTGTCCTAGCTTTGCGTAATCCGTTGATGCCATGGCATCCAAGTCTGGCATTTCCATCTTTTGGACGTATTGATTGAAGACCTCCAAGTTCAGACTACATTCCTCGGGGGGCTATTATTTATTTTTTTAATTTTTATCAACCTCGTGCATTCCAATGAGAGTAGGGGACTCCCAATACCCCCTGTTTGTTTATATAGAAGACTGTCATAAGGTTGCCTGATTGAACTTGAATGAATTCCTTGCAAAAGATTCTTAAAATGCTTAGCAGATAAAGTTACTGCTCTTAACTTCAGATTTGAGTATAAGGGTGATGTTCTTTACCAAATGATTGCCAACATGGGCACCGCAACCCCATGATGAGGTATCCTTGGTGAGGAGAGTCCAGGACCAAGAAAACAGACAATGACCTTTCTGGAGAGGAGACGGAATCAGCCACCAATGAAGGTCTTAACAGATCAAGGGATGAATGGACACCATCTTGTCCAGATCTTTGTGAGCCCTTTTCCATGATGCCAAGATTTTGCTCTGGAGATTACCTTATGTGAGCCTTGGCCCATGGGACTGCATCGATTGATGATATAAGGAGCCTTAGCACGCTCATTATTTTTCTGGTGGAGATCGAGTGGCATGTGGTGAGGTGAGTGATTTCTCGTACCATCTTCCATCTCCTCTCTACTGAAAGTTTCACAGACATATCGTGAGACTTCTGCATGAGGCCCAAAAACCTTGATGTTCTGTGTTGGGATCAGGTGTGATTTCTTGAAATCTATTAGAAAACAGTGTTCTTGTAAAACTTGTATTGTTATCTGCAGATCCTTTGACAGTAGAGGTGCAAAAGATGCTCTCTGTAGCCAATCATTTAGGTAGGGAGCCACAGTAACTCCTCTTAATCTCAGGACTGCTGATAGAGTCACCACTCTTGGAAATACGGTACTCTTGGGGATATAGCAATCCCAAAAGGCATATGACATATGAATTGGAGATATTGCAGACCTGATCTTTAGTGTAGAGCTATCTGAAGCTATTTAAGATGCTGGGGAAGTATTGATAAGTGTAGATACGCATCCATTAGATCTATTGTTACAAGATAATCTCCATTTTTTAATGAGGGCATTCCCTCATACACTTACAGCCTGCTTCCTGTGCGATCCAGGGGGCTGGATCGCACAGGCACGCAGGGATGGCAGCCACGATGCCTAAGGAACACAGCAGCGCGGGGACCTGATGGACTTTCTCTGCCCATGCCCGTATCGCATGTGCCGCGGTCAGCGCTGACCGCGGCACATCGAGGGTTAATACGCCCACATCAGTGTTTTCACCGATGTGGGTGTACGCAGCAGGGGACTGGCTGTTCCCAGTTCCCCTCTGCAGCTGATCGGGCAGGTGCAGCTCCTGCTCCAGCCCAATCAGTGCGCCGTAGTACTATGGCGCCGGGCCTCAAGCCCCTTCACGCAGTGCCGTACTATTACGGCGCTGGGCATGAAGGGGTTAAATTTCCTCAAACACAGAGTTTAGTTTGTTTTTAAACCAAGAAAACCCGGAGCAGAACAGACAGAGGAGACCTCATCAGGAGACACTGCAGGCAATGTGAGCACATCCTCTATCTGAGTATCATATTGGCAGTTCTGTGCTAACAAAGACCTCAGAAGAGAAGGATTTGGGGGTAGTCATCTCTGACAGCCTCAAAATTAGAGATGAGCGAGTAGTGTTCGATCGAGCCGGTATTCGATTGAATACTACGCTATTCGGCATACTCGATTTCGATCGAGGATAACGGCGATGGCGCACTTAGAATTCGTTTCCCCTCCCACCTTCCCTGGCGCTCTTTTTCCCCCAGTCACCATGCAGGGGGGGTATGACAGGCCTGCGGAGCACGCTGGCAGCGCGAAAACGGCGTCTACATGGATTGGCTGGAAAAACCACGTGACCTCGAATCATAAAAACTCAGCTCTTCCTGCTCGTTCGCATATGCTGCGTGAACTTAGTCAGGGACAGAGGCTGGAGAAGGGAGAGATAGGTTTTAGCTGTTGGACAGGCAGGAGCGTGATTAAAAGCCCTTATCAGGGCTACTATAGTGCAGTACAGTGATAGCTTTACTACCATATACACTCTGCAGAGAACGGCTGCTGTATTCAGGGATAGCTGCTGGAGTAGGGACAGAGAGAGGCATTAGTGGTGTATTAGGTGCTCTGCTACATACCAAACTATATTTGGCACTACTGTTCTGCGTTCTTTTTGGCTGCAAAACCCTGTTATATACCTAGTGTGTATATGCACCATCTGATCTTCTGGCAGTATACGGCTGTGTACATTTTTTTTTTTAAATACAGTTTCTTCGGCTCTAGTGTTCTGGGTTCTGTGTGCCTGCAATACCCTTTTTGTATACCAGGTGTAAATACCCACCGTCTGACCTGTTAGTACACGGCTGTGTACCTAGAAATATAAAAAAAAAAGGCATTTTATTTGGCACCTGTACTGTGCGTTCTGCGTGCCTGCAAAAATCTTGTATATACGTGGTGTAAATACACACCGTCTGACCTGTTAGTACACGGCTATGTACCTAGAAATATAAAAAAAAAGGCATTTTATTTGGCACCTGTACTGTGCGTTCTGCGTGCTTGCAAAAATCTTTTATATATGTGGTGTTAATACACACCGTCTGACCTGTTAGTACAAGGCTGTGTACCTAGAAATATATATAAAAAAAAGGCATTTTATTTGGCACCTGTACTGTGCGTTCTGCGTGCCTGCAAAAATCTTGTATATACGTGGTGTTAATACACACCGTCTGACCTGTTAGTACAAGGCTGTGTACCTAGAAATATATAAAAAAAGGCATTTTATTTGGCACCTGTACTGTGCGTTCTGCGTGCCTGCAAAAATCTTGTATATACGTGGTGTTAATACACACCGTCTGACCTGTTAGTACAAGGCTGTGTACCTAGAAATATTAAAAAAAAGGCCTTTTATTTGGCACCTGTACTGTGCGTTCTGCGTGCTTGCAAAATTATTTTATATACGTGGTGTTAATACACACCGTCTGACCTGTTAGTACACGGCTGTGTACCTAGAAATATTAAAAAAAAGGCCTTTTATTTGGCACCTGTACTGTGTGTTCTGCGTGCTTGCAAAAATCTTGTATATACGTGGTGTTAATACACACCGTCTGACCTGTTAGTACACGGCTGTGTACGCCAAATATTGTAACAAAAAAAAAATGCGGAGGGCTAGCGAAATCGGACGTGGACGTGGACGAGGGCGCGGAAATGCTGTTGGGGGCCTTGTTGAAGACAGTGGGGATACAATGCGTGCTGGTGAGGGGCAGCCAGGATTCCGCTCATCCAGAATCCCTGCCTTTATGGGACAGTTAAGCAGGGGGTGGGTTACGGGTTACACCGCTGTTGAGGCCTGAGCAGTGTGAACAGGTGGTGCAATGGATAGCCGATAGCGCTTCCGCACAGTTGTCCACCAGCCAGTCATCCACACAGTCTCACTCTGACCCTCCTTCCTCCACACCTGGCCAACAGAGTCAACCCACCCTTGACCCCTCCCAGGAGCTCTTTTCGGGTCCTTTTTCAGATGTGCCGGAAGAATCCCTGGAGCTACCAGAGGAATTTGTTTGTAGTGATGCCCAACCACTTGAGTATTCGCCATCTCCTGCTGATGTGGACCCTGAACCAGCATCTGTTATCATGAGCGATGATGATGATGAGACGCAGTTGCCATCAAGGGAGGCTGTTGGAATGTCCAGTGGGCAGGAGGAGGAGCAGAGTGAGGAAGTGGAAGAGGAGGTGGTGGATGATGAAATGACCGACCCCACTTGGCCAGGGGTGATGTCCAGCGGGGAAAGCAGTGGAGAGATGGTGGTCTGCGCAGCACCGAAAAAGGCAGCAAGAGGCAGAGGGATGTCCAGAGGCAGAGGGATGTCCAGAGGCAGAGGGATGTCCACAGGCAGAGGGATGTCCACAGGCAGAGGACAGTCCAGACAGAGAAGTGAGGCCACAGCCAGCAGGGCCGAAGCTGTTCCCGGCAGCAGGCAGTCGCGCGAAGCTCCCCCATCGAGGCCTCGTACGTCGGTGGTGTGGAGATTTTTTAATGTTTGTGCGGATGACAAACTGAGCGCGGTTTGCACACTCTGCCACTCAAAACTGAGTAGGGGCTCTGAGAAGAGCAATATGACAACCTCAGGCATGCGGCGTCACTTGGAAGTCAAGCACTGGGCTGAGTGGGAGAGAGCAAACGCAATACAACCTGCGCAAGGCCTTCCTGCCACTGCCTCTTCCCCTTTGTTGTGTGCTGCCACTGCGGTCCAGACCTCCAGCCAGGACACCTCCACATCTGCCTCTGCCTCGGCTACTTTGGGGCCTTCTCCTTCAGCCTCACCTTCCCCCGCATCTTCGCCTGCACCTTCACACTCCTCGTCCCATCAACTGTCCATCTCGCAGGCGTTCGACCGCAGGCGGAAGTACGCCTCGAGTCACCCCCAAGCCCAAGCCTTAAACTGCCACATCTCCAAACTGCTGGCCCTGGAGATGTTGCCGTTTAGGCTTGTGGAGACGCAGGCCTTCCGCGACCTGATGGCGGCTGCCGCACCTCGCTACTCCGTCCCCAGCTGCCACTACTTTTCCCGGAGTGCCGTCCCCGCCCTGCACCAGCACGTGTCGCGTAACATCAGGCGGGCCCTGAGGTACGCAGTCAGCGCAAAGGTCCACTTGACCACCGACTCGTGGACAAGCGCTTGTGGCCAGGGACGATACATCTCTTTGACGGCACACTGGGTGAATGTTGTGGAAGCGGGGACGGGGTCGCAAACAGAGACAGCCTACCTACCACCCCCGCCCAAGATTGCCAGCACGGGTTCTGATAAACCCCCCTCCTCTTCCTCCTCCTCCTCCTCCTCTGCCTTAACATCGCCCTCAGCCGCTAGTTGGAAGCGTTGCAGCACTGGCGCGGGGAGACGTCAGCAGGCGGTGCTTAAGCTCATCAGCTTGGGCGACAGGAAGCACAGCGCCCCAGAGGTGAGGGACGCCATATTGCAGCAGACGGAGATGTGGCTGTCGCTGCTGCAGCTAGGACCAGGCATGGTCGTGTGCGATAACGGCCGTAACCTGGTGGCGGCTCTGGAGCTTGCCGAACTCAATCACGTACCATGCCTGGCCCACGTTTTTAATCTGGTAGTCCAAAAATTTCTAAAGACTTACCCCAACCTGGCAGAGCTACTGGTGAAAGTGCGGCGCTTGTGCGCTCACTTTCGGAAGTCAACTGTAGCTGCTGCTAGCTTAAAAAAACTCCAGCAACGCCTCCATTTGCCTGAACATCGGCTGTTGTGCGACCTGCCGACTCGCTGGAATTCCACCTATTCCATGTTGGCCAGGGTGTGTGAGCAGCAGAGAGCATTGATGGAGTACCAGATTATGAATCCACGCGTGCCTCCAACTCAGCTCCCTCAGTTTGCCAACCACGAGTGGCCATGGATGGCAGACATATGCGATGTACTGCGTATCTTTGAGGAGTCCACCAAGAAGGTCAGCAGCGAGGACGCTATAGTGAGCGTAACCATCCCGCTCCTATGCGTCCTTAAAGAATCGCTCATCGCAATAAGGGAGAACGCATTGCACGCAGAGGAGACGGAGGTAGGAGGAGACGCAACAGAGCTACACAGTCAGACCACACTTTTGTCTGCTTCTCGGTGGCAGTTGCAGGAGGAGGATGAGGAGGAGGAGGACGATGTGGAGGTGGCTGTGGAAGAGGAGGCGGATGCTGGCGGCGAGGGTAGCAGTCAGGCTGTGTGCGTCCCATTGGTTCAGCGTGGATGGGGCGGAGAGGAGGCGGAAGAGGAAGAGGAGGAAATGGCAAGTGATCCTTCTGGTGGGGGCAGTGACGTCATGCCTATTCAGAGTCTGGCACACATGGCTGACTTCATGCTGGGCTGCTTTTCCCGGGACACACGTGTTGTCCGGATAGTGGAGAAACAAACTGTACTGGGTCTTCGCACTCCTGGACCCCCAGTATAAAGATAACGTCTCCTCTTTTATTCCGGTAGAGGAGAGGACGAATCGATTGCTGGAATACCAGAGGGAACTCGTGCAGAACATGATGGAGATTTTCCCATCCACCATCGCTGGCGGCAGAGAGGAGAGGGTCTCCCAGAGTCCCACAACATCGATCAGGCCCACAGCCAC
>ONZH01028736.1:0-30804 GCA_900303285.1 Rhinella marina
GGCCTCCACATAATTTTTAAGAGGTCTCACCTCTTGGGCCTCCACATAATTTTAAGAGGTGTCACCCTTGGGCCTCCACAAATTTTTAACGGGTCTCCCCTCTTGGGCCTCACATAATTTTAAGAGGTCTCACCTCTTGGGCCTCCACAAAATCTTTAACAGGTCTCACCTCTTGGGCCTCCACATAATTTTTAAGAGGTCTCACCTCTTGGGCTCCACAAAATGTTTAACAGGTCTCACCTCTTGCGCCTCCACATAATTTTTAAGAGGTCTCACCTCTTGGGCCTGCGCAAAATGTTTAAGAGGTCTCACCTCTTGGGCCTCCACATAATTTTTAAGAGGTGTCAACGTCTTGGGCCTCCACATAATTTTTAAGAGTCTCACCTCTTGGGCCTCCACATAATTTTTAAGAGGTGTCACCTCTTGGGCCGCCACAAAATTTTCCATGAGCCTCTGGCCAGCCCACGGCCTCTTCCCTGCCTTTTGCGGTCCTACGCATCCCTCAACATCCCCACTGCTTTACCTGCTAGACATGACACTGGGCCAGGTCGGGTCACTGACATCTCAAGCGCCAACAATTTGGGCATTTTAAGGCTTCTGCATGTGTTTGAGTTGTTTTTACATTTTAAAGAAGACATGTCTGACCACATCTCACACACACACACAATGACAATTAGGGGTGGGGTCTATTTGCTTTCCCCCTTGCCTATGCCATCTGTGGTTGTCATAGGCAACGTGATTTTAAGGGGTGCAGAATTTCATCTTTTTTTTTTGTCTAGTTTGGCTTGGGGTCCATGGCAATGTAGAGGAAAGAAGGTTTCCTTGTATGGTCTCACTTTACAGAGAGGTTAGATTGTGTTTGGAGTGTATTGTTGAGAGGCTGTGATAGTGGCGTAATAGTGCGACTTGGGCGCGTTATATGCACCCAGACATGCTTCCCCTGCTGTCCCAGTTGCATTTCAGCAGTGTTGGCATCCTTTTCTGAGGTTCCAGGGTGGACTTGGTGACCTCCAAGTGGTCGAATTGAGATTTCCAAGTGGCGAGCATTTTTTCCCCATAGACTTTAATGGGATTCGATATCCGGTCGAATAGTCGAATTTCGCAGTCTATTCGAATCGAATTTCGAACTTTCGAATATTTCACTACTCGCTCATCTCTAGTAATAATATTACAGGTTATAGGTACTAGAGAGGGGTCGTTGATCCAGGGAGTTATTCTGATTGCCTGACTGGAGTCGGGAAGGAATTTTTCCCCCTAAAGTGAGGAAAATTGGCTTCTACCTCACAGGGTTTTTTGCCTTCCCCTGGATCAACTTGTAGGAAAACAGGCTGAACTGGATGGACAGATGTCTTTTTTCGGCCTTACAAACTATGTTACTATGTTACTATGTAGAACGCACAGTACAGTTGCCAATTATAAGGCCTATATATTTTATAGTTCAAGGTACACAGCCGTGTACTAACTTTTCAGACGGTGGGTATAAACACCAGGTATTTAAATAATTTTGCAAGAGAACGCACAGTACAGTTGCCAATTATAAGGCCTATATATTTTATAGTTCAAGGTACACAGCCGTGTACTAACTTTTCAGACGGTGGGTATAAACACCAGGTATTTAAATAATTTTGCAAGAGAACGCACAGTACAGTTGCCAATTATAAGGCCTATATATTTTATAGTTCAAGGTACACAGCCGTGTACTAACTTTTCAGACGGTGGGTATTAACACCAGGTATTTAAATTATTTTGCAAGAGAACGCACAGTACAGTTGCCAAATTATAAGGCCTATATATATTTTATAGTTCAAGGTACACAGCCGTGTACTAACTTTTCAGACGGTGGGTATAAACACCAGGTATTTAAATAATTTTGCAAGAGAACGCACAGTACAGTTGCCTAGTATAAGGCCTATATATTTTATAGTTCAAGGTACACAGCCGTGTACTAACTGTTCAGACGGTGGGTATTAACACCAGGTATTTAAATAATTTTGCAAGAGAACGCACAGTACAGTTGCCAATTATAAGGCCTATATATTTTATAGTTCAAGGTACACAGCCGTGTACTAACTTTTCAGACGGTGGGTATAAACACCAGGTATTTAAATAATTTTGCAAGAGAACGCACAGTACAGTTGCCAATTTTAAGGCCTATATATTTTATAGTTCAAGGTACACAGCCGTGTACTAACTTTTCAGACGGTGGGTATTAACACCAGGTATTTAAATAATTTTGCAAGAAAACGCACAGTACAGTTGCCAATTATAAGGCCTATATATTTTATAGTTCAAGGTACACAGCCGTGTACTAACTTTTCAGACGGTGGGTATTAACACCAGGTATTTAAATAATTTTGCAAGAGAACGCACAGTACAGTTGCCAATTATAAGGCCTATATATTTTATAGTTCAAGGTACACAGCCGTGTACTAACTTTTCAGACGGTGGGTATTAACACCAGGTATTTAAATAATTTTGCAAGAGAACGCACAGTACAGTTGCCAATTATAAGGCCTATATATTTTATAGTTCAAGGTACACAGCCGTGTACTAACTGTTCAGACGGTGGGTATTAACACCAGGTATTTAAATAATTTTGCAAGAGAACGCACAGTACAGTTGCCAATTATAAGGCCTATATATTTTATAGTTCAAGGTACACAGCCGTGTACTAACTTTTCAGACGGTGGGTATAAACACCAGGTATTTAAATAATTTTGCAAGAGAACGCACAGTACAGTTGCCAATTATAAGGCCTATATATTTTATAGTTCAAGGTACACAGCCGTGTACTAACTTTTCAGACGGTGGGTATTAACATCAGGTATTTAAATAATTTTGCAAGAGAACGCACAGTACAGTTGCCAATTATAAGGCCTATATATATTTTATAGTTCAAGGTACACAGCCGTGTACTAACTTTTCAGACGGTGGGTATTAACACCAGGTATTTAAATAATTTTGCAAGAGAACGCACAGTACAGTTGCCAATTATAAGGCCTATATATTTTATAGTTCAAGGTACACAGCCGTGTACTAACTTTTCAGACGGTGGGTATTAACACCAGGTATTTAAATAATTTTGCAAGAGAACGCACAGTACAGTTGCCAATTATAAGGCCTATATATTTTATAGTTCAAGGTACACAGCCGTGTACTAACTTTTCAGACGGTGGGTATAAACACCAGGTATTTAAATAATTTTGCAAGAGAACGCACAGTACAGTTGCCAATTATAAGGCCTATATATTTTATAGTTCAAGGTACACAGCCGTGTACTAACTTTTCAGACGGTGGGTATAAACACCAGGTATTTAAATTATTTTGCAAGAGAACGCACAGTACAGTTGCCAATTATAAGGCCTATATATTTTACAGTTCAAGGTACACAGCCGTGTACTAACTTTTCAGACGGTGGGTATTAACACCAGGTATTTAAATAATTTTGCAAGAGAACGCACAGTACAGTTGCCAATTATAAGGCCTATATATATTTTATAGTTCAAGGTACACAGCCGTGTACTAACTTTTCAGACGGTGGGTATTAACACCAGGTATTTAAATAATTTTGCAAGAGAACGCACAGTAGAGTTGCCAATTATAAGGCCTATATATTTTATAGTTCAAGGTATACAGCCGTGTACTAACTTTTCAGACGGTGGGTATAAACACCAGGTATTTAAATAATTTTGCAAGAGAACGCACAGTACAGTTGCCAATTATAAGGCCTATATATTTTATAGTTCAAGGTACACAGCCGTGTACTAACTTTTCAGACGGTGGGTATTAACACCAGGTATTTAAATAATTTTGCAAGAAAACGCACAGTACAGTTGCCAATTATAAGGCCTATATATTTTATAGTTCAAGGTACACAGCCGTGTACTAACTTTTCAGACGGTGGGTATTAACACCAGGTATTTAAATAATTTTGCAAGAGAACGCACAGTACAGTTGCCAATTATAAGGCCTATATATTTTATAGTTCAAGGTACACAGCCGTGTACTAACTTTTCAGACGGTGGGTATTAACACCAGGTATTTAAATTATTTTGCAAGAGAACGCACAGTACAGTTGCCAATTATAAGGCCTATATATATTTTATAGTTCAAGGTACACAGCCGTGTACTAACTTTTCAGACGGTGGGTATTAACACCAGGTATTTAAATAATTTTGCAAGAGAACGCACAGTACAGTTGCCAATTATAAGGCCTATATATTTTATAGTTTAAGGTACACAGCCGTGTACTAACTTTTCAGACGGTGGGTATAAACACCAGGTATTTAAATAATTTTGCAAGAGAACGCACAGTACAGTTGCCAATTATAAGGCCTATATATTTTATAGTTCAAGGTACACAGCCGTGTACTAACTTTTCAGATGGTGGGTATAAACACCAGGTATTTAAATAATTTTGCAAGAGAACGCACAGTACAGTTGCCTAGTATAAGGCCTATATATTTTATAGTTCAAGGTACACAGCCGTGTACTAACTTTTCAGATGGTGGGTATTAACACCAGGTATTTAAATAATTTTGCAAGAAAACGCACAGTATAGTTGCCAATTATAAGGCCTATATATTTTATAGTTCAAGGTACACAGCCGTGTACTAACTTTTCAGACGGTGGGTATTAACACCAGGTATTTAAATAATTTTGCAAGAGAACGCACAGTACAGTTGCCAATTATAAGGCCTATATATTTTATAGTTCAAGGTACACAGCCGTGTACTAACTTTTCAGACGGTGGGTATTAACACCAGGTATTTAAATTATTTTGCAAGAGAACGCACAGTACAGTTGCCAATTATAAGGCCTATATATATTTTATAGTTCAAGGTACACAGCCGTGTACTAACTTTTCAGACGGTGGGTATTAACACCAGGTATTTAAATAATTTTGCAAGAGAACGCACAGTACAGTTGCCAATTATAAGGCCTATATATTTTATAGTTTAAGGTACACAGCCGTGTACTAACTTTTCAGACGGTGGGTATAAACACCAGGTATTTAAATAATTTTGCAAGAGAACGCACAGTACAGTTGCCAATTATAAGGCCTATATATTTTATAGTTCAAGGTACACAGCCGTGTACTAACTTTTCAGATGGTGGGTATAAACACCAGGTATTTAAATAATTTTGCAAGAGAACGCACAGTACAGTTGCCTAGTATAAGGCCTATATATTTTATAGTTCAAGGTACACAGCCGTGTACTAACTTTTCAGATGGTGGGTATTAACACCAGGTATTTAAATAATTTTGCAAGAAAACGCACAGTATAATTGCCAATTATAAGGCCTATATATTTTATAGTTCAAGGTACACAGCCGTGTACTAACTTTTCAGACGGTGGGTATTAACACCAGGTATTTAAATAATTTTGCAAGAGAACGCACAGTACAGTTGCCAATTATAAGGCCTATATATTTTATAGTTCAAGGTACACAGCCGTGTACTAACTTTTCAGACGGTGGGTATTAACACCAGGTATTTAAATAATTTTACAAGAGAATGCACAGTACAGTTGCCAATTATAAGGCCTATATATATTTTAAAGTTCAAGGTACACAGCCGTGTACTAACTTTTCAGACGGTGGGGATTAACACCAGGTATTTAAATAATTTTGCAAGAGAACGCACAGTACAGTTGCCAATTATAAGGCCTATATATTTTATAGTTCAAGGTACACAGCCGTGTACTAACTTTTCAGACGGTGGGTATTAACACCAGGTATTTAAATAATTTTGCAAGAGAACACACAGTACAGTTGCCAATTATAAGGCCTATATATTTTATAGTTCAAGGTACACAGCCGTGTACTAACTTTTCAGACGGTGGGTATTAACACCAGGTATTTAAATAATTTTGCAAGAGAACGCACAGTACAGTTGCCAATTATAAGGCCTATATATTTTATAGTTCAAGGTACACAGCCGTGTACTAACTGTTCAGACGGTGGGTATTTACACCAGGTATTTAAATTAGTTTGCAAGAGAACGCACTGTACAGTTGCCAATTATAAGGCCTATATATTTTATAGTTCAAGGTACACAGCCGTGTACTAACTGTTCAGACGGTGGGTATTTACACCAGGTATTTAAATTAGTTTGCAAGAGAACGCACAGTACAGTTGCCAATTATAAGGCCAATGTGGGGTTTTTCTCATCCAAGGAAGTGGGTTCACTTACAATTTTGCCTAAGAGCACTGCCCTGAATATAAAATGGTATAAAAACGTCCTCCAAGAGCAACTTCTACAAACAATCGAGGGCCAGTTTGGTAATGATTAATGCATTTTGCAGCATGATGGAGCATCATGTCACAAGACAAAACTGAAAACTATGTGACTTAGTAATCAAAAATTTTGGGTCTATGGCCAGGAAACTCCTGAGATCTCAGTCCTATTGAGAACTTGTCAATCTTCAAAAAAGGGTGCCCAAACAAAACCACAGAAATTGTTATAAACGCTAAACACTGATTTGGTAAGAATAGGTTGCTATCAGTCAGGATTTAGCCCAAAAGCATGCCAGGGAAAAAGGCAGAAGTCTTGAAAAATAAGGTTTAACACTGTAAATATTGAATCTTTGAAAAAAAAAACAACATATGAAATGTGTTACAGATGAGCAAATAGATTCACATTCTAACAACTCCAAATTTCTTATGACTCTTTTTGAGTGAATCATAAAGAAAGACTAAGAGGGACCCATATAGACATACAAGCTAGTTCTCTTTCCAAAAGGGCACGAGTACTGAAAGTTCTAGTATTACCTCTCTTAGTAAGTTCTATAAGCCATTGGAAGTACTGAGCATCCCCAAAGAATATTGCCCTGGTTAGCTGACTGGCTGCGAGTGGGGGGTATTGGATAGTGCTCTTCTGTGTGCTCTTTCTCATTAGGGAGATCATCATTAGGCATCAAATAGGCTTACTGATCTTTTCTTTCTGGAAGGAAAACTAATTTAAATGTGTTTCCTAGAAACCAAAATGTATGCAAATTAGTCTTCCTTCCAAAAAGAAAAGAGCCTACCTAATGCCAGCAGATGCTAGATATGCTAAGTTTCATATGTTTTTTTCCAAAAACAGCATTGGCTGAACTATAATACTCATCATGCATACTAGATGGTCTCCCTAATGAGAAAGGGCACCCCAAGGCTACTTAGCGAACCAGGACAATGTTCTCTTGAGACAGTCAGTACTCTTGTTCTTTTGGAAGGAGAACTGACTTGCATGTCTCACTAAGAGAAGTATTACATGTGGGTCTCTTTTTGGTCTTCTAGCACTTATATTTTTGCAATTATATTTGATTTGGGTAGAATCGATTCAGAACTGAATTGAATTTGTTAAAAATATTAGAGACAAAACAAATTTCAAAAAGTTTATTCATCTTTAGAATTATTATACTTGTATTTCAGTATACTGTAGAAACATCTGACAAAAAAAAATCTAAAAACTTTTTGCCACAACTGTAACCATATGATTCTTCAATCTGGCCTCTTTTTATTAGCTGTGTTGGAAAATAATTAAAAAGAAATAATTGAAAAAAAATCATAGATTTATTGCTTGTTTGAACAGTTCACTCAAAAGTGTGCTTTCTGTGCTTCTCCCTATTTGACTTACATAAAGAAATTATGATTGTCTACCTGTGACAGACACAGTGGTGCTATAGGAGAGTCCCAGCTTTTCTAGCTCACATCACACTGCAGCAAGAGAGATTGCCTGATTAAATCAACTACTTTTCTGCTGTTATCAGAAGACTTACTTTTAACTAGCAAGTGCCCTCTTCAGATAATCAATGATTAAAATACTCAGATTATTTTGAAATATCTCAATTACTGTTCTTTGTCTCTCATCAGGAAGGAAGTAATTCAAAGGTCCTTTTACATGGGCCGATGATTGATAAAGGAAAATGTGCTTGTTTGTCAGTAACATATATCCTTGTTTAAACATGGTATGCACAGGCAATAAATGGGGATGAACTATTCTATAAAGGATTGCTTGACTCCCATACAGTTGCAAAAAAATTAATTGAACCCTTTACAATTACCTAGATTTCTGCATCAATTACTAACAAAATGCTTCATGAGTTTGGTAGTATGGTATATGCAGGTATAATGCGCATAGTATAATATATACTACTCACTCTCTTCATGGTAGAACATGCACTTTATTCTTCAAACTTGTCCATATTCCTATTCAGGAAAATATTCACAGACTGCAGTCATGGAGCACTCCAGATCGTTTCGAGGGACGTTTCGAGGGACACACCCTCTTACTCATGCGTCAGTGAGTAAGGGGATATGTCCCTAGAAACGTTGGACATGATGAAGATATGCTGAAGGTCTGGAGCCCTCAGTAATTTCTGTCTGTAAATATTTTCCTGGCTGGAAATATGAACAAGTTTGAAGAATAAAGTGAAGGTATTGTTATACCAAGAAGAGAGTGATATGGCATTATACCATTATACAAAAGTAGTGTATATCTGTTTGTAAATGACCCCAATGACTTTTATGATGTATAAACATTTTACAGAAAAATTTAAGTCTATGACCGCAAGCTGAAGAGCTGCTGAATGAACCAACAAGACGATGACACAAAGCACACAAGTAAATGAATTAAATAACAGTTGGTTGAAAAGAATATTTGTGTTTTGGAATGACTAAGTCAGAATTCTGACCTTAACCCTAACACAATGCTTTGGCAGTAATGGAAGAGGTTTATGTACGCAGGACATCTCAGAAAATATTGATGAATTAGCAGTGAGGGATGGTACAAAATTTTTCCTCAATACAGTGCAAATATTATTTACAACTACAGAAAACATTTGGTGGAAATGATTGCAACTAAAGGGGGAATACAAGTTATTAAATTCAAAGATTTCCTAACTTATTGGATATTTACTCAATGTGCTCAATAAAAAAACATGAACAATGTCTTATTACAGTAGTTTAGACAATAAACAATGTTTTATTAGTTTAGTCATATTGTTTGTCTATAATTTAGATAATTAGACCAAATTATATTAGTAATCAGTGCAAAGTACACTTAACATTTTTTCAACTATATACTTTCCATAGGTTATGATTTCTCCATTTAAATGAGTTTTATTTAAAGGTCCTAGAGGATGTAACACTGGGGGAGTCAATTATAGAGAAGTGTTTGGGTGTCCTTGTAGATTATAGATTAAATAACAGCATACAATGTCAATCAGCTGCTTCTAAGGCCACCTGGATATTGTCATGCATTAACCCCTTCAACCCCGGGCCTGTTTTCACCTTCCTGACCGGGCCATTTTTTGCAAATCTGACATGTGTCACTTTATGTGGTAATAACTTTGGAACGCTTTTACTTATCCAGGCCATTCTGAGATTGTTTTCTGGTGACACATTGTACTTCATGACAGTCATAAATTTGAGTCAATATATTTCACCCTTATTTATGAAAAAATCCCAAATTTACCAAAAATTTGGAAAAATTTCCAAATTTCCAAATTTCAATTTCTCTACTTTCAAAATACACAGTAATACCTCCAAAAATAGTTATTATTTTACATTCCCCTTATGTCTACTTTATGTTGGCATCATTTCGTAAATGTAATTTTACTCTTTTAGGACGTTAGAGGGCTTAGAAGTTTTAAAAAACCCATTTTTTAAGCACCAGTTCAGATATAAAGTGATTTTGAGGGGCTTACATAATGAAACCCCCCATAAATGACCCCATTTTAGAAACTACATCCCTCAAGTTATAAAAAACTGCTGTTACAAACTTTGTTAACCCTTCAGGTGTTCCACAAGAATTAAAGGAAAATGGAGGTGAAATTTCAAAATTTCACTTTTTTGGTAGATTATTCATGTTAATAATTTTTTCTTGCAACACAGCAAGGGTTAACAGCAAACTAAACCTCAATACTCATTACTCTGATTCTGCAGTTTACAGAAATACCCCATATGTGGTGGTAAACGTCTCTATGGGTTTGTGGCAGTGGTCAGAAGGAAAGGAGCGCCATACGGATTTTGGAGGCAGATTTTGCTAGAATAGTTTTTAGGCACCATTTTGTAATTGAGAGACCCTGACGTACCCCTTCAGTGGAAACCCTCATAAAGTGACCCCATTTTGGAAACAACACCCTTCAAAGAATATATTAAGGGGGGTTCTGGCCACTTTGACCCCCTAAGCGTTTTACGGAATTTGGAAACACTTGGCTGTGAAAATGAAAAGTTTAATTTCTTCCAATAAAATGTTGCTTTAGCCCCAAATTTTTCATTTTCACAAGGGGTAAAAGGAGAAAAGCACCCCATAATTTGTTATCCATTTTCTCCTGAATAAGGCAACACCCCATATGTGGTGGTAAACTGCTGTGGGGGCACATGGCAGGACTCAAAACAGAAGGAGCAACATGGATTGGTTTGCGGGTGCCGTTGATTTTTAATTTTTTGTGTGGGGGCTCATTTTTTGCAGAACGAGATGACGGTTTGATTGGTACCATTTTGGGGTACATAAGACTTTTTGATCGCTTTGTATTACAGTTTTTGTGAGTCAAGGTGAAAAAAATAGCGGTTTTGGCATGGTTTTTAAAAAATTTTTTTTTACAACATTCACCTGGGGGGCTATCTCATGTAATATTTTTATAGAGAAGGTTGTTACGGACGCAACAATACCCAATATGTCTAACTTTTTTATTTTTGGAAAGTTTTACACATTAGATGCATTTTAGAACAGAAAAAAATCTTTTTTTTGTGTTGCCATTTTCAAAGAGCCATATTTTTTTCAGTTTTCAGGCGATTGTCTCAGGTAGGGTATTGTTTTTGCAGGACAAGATGACGGTTTGATTGGTACTATTTTGGGGTACATACGCTTTTTTGATCACCTGCTATTACACTTTTTGTAAGGGAAGGTGACCAAAAAATGTCTGTTTTGGCAGTTTTTTTTTTTTTTTACTGCGTGCACCTGATGGGGTGGATCATGTGCTATTTTTATAGAGCCGGTCGATACGGACGTGGCGATACCTAATATGTCTATTTTTTTTTTCACTATTTTTTACAATTTTTTAAATATTATTTTGTAAAAATGACGCTTTTTTTGGGGGGGGACTTGAAACTTTTTTTGTAAAACTTTATTTTTTTCACTTTTTTTAAACTTTCTTATTTTACACTTTTTTTTCACTTTTGGGGGCCTGATCCCCTTACAATGCATTACAATACTTCTGTATTGTAATGCATTGGCTGGAAGTGTATTACTCAATGTAATACACTTCCAGCACACTGCCTGTGAGATCCAGGGGCTGGATCTCACAGGCTTCTGTAGATAGCAGCCGGATGCCTAAGGAAGGCATCCGGCTGCTATCCCAGCCATTGGGTCCCCGTCACAGCAGCACGGGGACCCGATGGCAACCCCTTCCCACCGCCCACATCGCATGTGCCGCGGTCAGCGCTGACCGCGGCACATGAAGGATTAATGCACCGGCATCTGTGTTTTCACCGATGCTGGTGCATACATCAGGGGTCCGGCTACTGGGCACAGCCGGACCCCCGCCGCTAATCGGGCAGGCGCAGCTCCTGCACCCGCCCGATCAGCGCGCCGTAGCAGTACGGCGCTGGTCGGGAAGTCACTTCCCGCAGCGCCATACATGTACGGCGCTGGTCGGGAAGGGGTTAAACGAGGCATGGACTCACAGGGCAGGGATGTAATAAAACATACCACTTTACAAAACGTTGGTGCGGCCTCATCTGGAATATGCAGTTCAGTTCTGGGCACCAGTCCATATAAAGGATGCTCTGCAGCTGGAAAAAGTACAGAGGAGAGCGACTAAACTGATAAGGGGCATGTAAGGTCTTAGTTATGAAGAAGTATTAAAATAATTAAATTTATTTAGTCTTGAGAGGAAACGTCTAAGGGGGTGACATGATTAACCTATACAAATATACAAATGGGTCATACAAGAAAAGCTATTCCATGTACAATGCCCTAAAAAGACAAGGGGGCACTGCCTCCGACTGGAGAAGAAAAAGTTCAGTCTCCAGAAACGTCAAAGCTGCCTTACTGTAAGAACTGTGAATCTGTGGAATAGACTTCCTCAGGATGTGGTCACAGCAGGAACAGTGGACAGTTTTAAAAAGGTTTTAGATGAATTCTTGAAAGTAAATGACATTAATGCACATGAAAATGTGTAGAAACCTTCTGGGATTCACATCCCCACCCATCCCTTGGTTGAACTTGATGAATGTTTGTCTTTTTTCAACCATATTAACTACAGTATATAACTATGTAAATCAACATGCTGTATTCTTGATTGATGGTTGTTATGCGCAGGATATTTCCTATGTTAATAAACCTTACTGAGTGTCTCTTTCTACTGCTTCCATACTGAATAAAGTGTGCAGCTTACAAGTAAATTCCCAATTTATGTAGAAGCTGATGCCTCTACATAACTTCGGCAGATCCACCACCAGCACAAGGGGTTATTAAGACCGGCGTCTAAAATGCTGGTCTTAATAAACGACCCCTGTAGTTCAAAGACATTTCACCACAAACACTGCATTACTCCCAAAGTAAATTAAATTCAAATTAAAGTGAATAACAGTGTGCAGTGTGTTTGTAGAAGGGGAGGGACATTTCATTGCACCTCTGCCTTTAAATGAGAAAAAAATGCACTTGCAATTTTGCTAGTACTATTTAGTAAGCTGTGCATATCACACCTGTGGCTTTTCATTTATAGATAATCCTTGACATTTCATTTATAGGCCTCATAATAAAATGTCTGGAAAATAGAAGTGATTAAAATGAAAAACCCATGCCTTGTCCTCCCAGAGTCCTCTTTCATCCTCCCAGGGTAGTAATATACTTAGCAGCACCAGCCATCCAGCCAGTTTTAGTAGTAGTAGACCACAGTTCTCCCTGGCTTTTGAATGGTACAACATTATTATTGTTGACAAAAAGGTTGAGATTGTAGGCTGGATGGCTCACTCCTCCTCTCAGTCAAAGTAGGATGATGTGGACTTCACATCTGAGTCTGACACAGTGCTTTGCATCCAGGGGCCACATCATTAATCCTGCTCCTCCTCCTTCCAACTTCAGAAAATCCATTTAGTTGTATAATCTCTGTCTACCCTGCCCTTTCCTAGTGAAACATCGTCTTCTTTCCAAAGAAGAGGCAACAAAATCCCATCATGCTTTATGGAAGATACTCAAGAGAATATCCCTTTTGATGACTTGTTTGAATAGTCAGCATTTGGGCTGCCATGAGGAGGAGGTTTAGGGGGAGACGGGGGACCCCATATATAGCAGTGGTAGTGGTGGCAGTAGGGGCAGCTGTAGCCACAGTAGTGGCAGTAAGGCAGTAGTAGTGACAGTGGCACTTGAGACAAATACAAAGTAAGGACCCAGGAGAGGGGCCAAGGAGCCCACATTGGCATTTCACGATCTGACAAAAGTGGCATGAAGGGTGAGGATGTTGATGATTGTGTGTTGGATAGGACTTGTCAGCCATATCTGGGCGTTAAGGAGGAGGTGACATCAAAGGAAGATGGTGGTACCTCGGTGGCAGCAATAAAGAGCAGAGGCAACGTATAGCCAGAACCTCCCAAAAAACTGCCAAGAGCCAGATCTGCTTTGAGAACTGGTGATGCAAGGCACAGGCTGAAAACGTGATACCTAAGCCGAGCTCAGCTGCAGCTAGCTCTATGTAGAGTTTGCGAGTATCTCCGATCTGGCAGTTTAAATGTGAATTAGACAAGATTTGCTTAGTTTGCTGTTGACCAAATTTTTTAAAATTTTTATTTCTGTATGAATCGATTGATCTCAAGCCAACGAGAGAGAAAGAGAGAGAAATAGTACCCACCCAGAGGTTCCCCCTAAGACCTTTCAACTTTCTCTCTCACAAAAAAATTGCGTTTGACTTATCCTTAATAAGCAACATGTCTATTGCAGTACATAAAGTGGCATCAACTGATCCTTATTCTGGTGTCCTTTGAGGCAGCCAGGCCACATCCACCTGCAGAATCCTTATCATCTTCAGTTACTGCTTTTCCCATTCAGACTACTCCTCCTCTTTCTCCACTCCATCATCAGCCATTGATAACAGAATGTGTGGCCATGAAACAACTCTACACACTCAACAATCCCCTAGTGTGCAAGCTTAACTCCCACCAGGCCAGGTTGCTGGCAGAGAAGTTGCTCCAGTACCACTTAGTGGATTATGCTGCCTATAGGAAGCAGATGGTGTGTGCTCAGCCTTGCTGAAAGATACCTAGCTGACTTGTACTGTCATGTGGTGGGAAAAGTGGGCCACTTATTGCAATTCTCACTTTGTGGCATGGTGCATGCCATTGTGGATACCTGGAACAGATGTTATGGGTAGGGGCAGTACTTGTCTTTCACAGCCCACTGGGTCAATTTTTTTTGCACCAAGGCAGCACTGTAGCAAGAAGGCCAGGTCCTTTTGACACCACTCACACCACACACTTAGCCACCTCCTCCATGTCCTCTTCTATGGACATCCTGCTGTCACCAACAGCAGCATGGCAGTCCCACTCCTCCTTTTTCCCATCATATATATGAAGTGATGCATGCTGTGTTAGAGCTGATTGACTTGGCAAGAGTAGCCACATAGGCAATCAGTTGCTAAAGTGCATCAAGCAGCATACATCCCACTGACTATCTCCCCGCCAACTCCAACAGGGCAAGGTGGTCAGCGACAATTGCAGAAATATTGTACCCACATCATATTTTGTGGGTGCACATCCCCAAGTTGGTCTCGCTCCATCTGGAGAACCGTATCCACTTTGTTATATATTTATGGTAGGCAGGGCTGCTTCTGCCATGAGGCGAGACGAGGATCTCACCTCAGGCGGCAGTTTTCTGTATTTTTGAGGGGGCAGCATCCACATAGCAGTTAAACACTGCTGTTGGATGCCACCTGTGTTTCCTTTAGGCTGGGCATTCAGCACGTGACCCCCTCCCGGAGTGCAGGGATCTGCGGGCCTGTCACTTACCTCTCAGCTCCCTGTGCTCCTCCCCTTCAGGCCAGCGGCCCTCTGAATGGTGAAGCAGAGAGACTTCCTGCTCCACCATTAAACCTCCACCCAGGGATCGCGCTGCCGGCATGTGTGGGCAGAGCCTGCAGCCCGGAAATCTGCATAAGCTCCGCCCACACAGTGCTGCAGAGAGATCTGTGTCTGCAGGGAAGAGAGGACTTCAGGAGCGAGACAAGGTGAGTAGGTACTGTGTTTTGTTTTGTTTTTTTAACACAGAGAGGGCACAGGTGGCATGTCTACTACAAAGGGGGCACCAGAGGAGAGGGTATTAATACTAAAGGGGGGCACAGTAGGCATTACTATTATAAAGGGGGCACAGTGGGCATTACTACTACAAAGGAGGGCACAGAGGGCATTACTATTATAAAGGGGGACAGTGGGCCTTACTACCATAATGGGGGCACAGTGGGCATTACTACTACAAAGGGGGCATAAAGGACATTACTACTACAAAGGGGGCACAGAGGGCATTACTACCATAAAGGGGCACAGAGGGGATTACTACCATAAAGGGGTACAAAGGGCATTACTACTATAAAGGAGCACAAAGTCGATTACTACTATAAAGGGGCACAGAGGGCATTGCTACTATAAAGGGGCACATAGGGCATTGCTACTATAAAGGGGCACAGAGGGCATTGCTACTATAAAGGGCACAGAGGGCATTACTACTATAAAGGGGGCACACAGGGCATTGCTACTATAAAGCGGGCACAGAGGACTTTACTACTGTGATGGAGGCACAATAGGCATTATTACTATGAAGAGGGCACAATGGGCATTAACTACTGTGAAAGGGGCACAAAGAAGGCATAACTATTATTGGGGCACAGAGTGGGCATTACTACTGTGAAGGGGCCACAGAGGGGCACAAAGAGGGTATTTCCACTGTGAAAGGGGCACAGATATGTCTGTCCCTCTGTGTGTGTCCCCCTGTGTATTTGTCACCATCACCATGCCCACAGTGTTCCTATGTCTTGACGCAGATGCATCAGGACGTTCTGTGAGGGCAAGAAGAAGACGGAAGAGGAGGCAGCGCCGCCAGCACGGAGTCCATGGGAGAGGCAAAGGGAGGCACACTAAGGATGCAGGTAACACTACCACATGATGTACACTAGTGTTATCTGTGGTTTTACATAGGACTGCAGGGAGTACAGTACCAGTTATCAGCACTAATGTTATCTGTGGGTTTTTAGGGACTGCAGGTAACACTAACCACATGATACACTAGTTATCTGTGGTTTTACATAGGACATGCCTACATAGGATATTGGTTACTGCAGGTGCAAACACTACCACATTCAGCACTAAGTGTTATCTGTGGTTTTACATAGGACTGCAGGTAACAACTACACATTTATCAGCACTAAGTGTATCTGTATCTGTGGTGTTACATAGGACTGCAGGTAAACACTACCACATGATCTACAGACTAATGTTATCTGTGGTTTACTTAACATAGGACTGCAGGTAACACTACCACATGATATATCCTAGTGTTATCTGTGGTGTTACATAGGACTGCAGGTGATAAACTAAGATCTGTATAACTAGTAGTTATCAGTAGGCCTATCTGCTGTGGCCACTACCAGAAAACCATAACTGTATGTGTTTACTAACCATAAACAACAAGATTACACTGTTGTTATCTGTGGTGTTACATAGGACTGCAGGTAACAACTAAACTTAATCTGCACCTATGTACAAAATTAATATTGGTGCAAACACTAACACATATCGCACTAATAGTGTTATCTGGGTTGTACATAGGACTGCAGGTACAAGTAAAACTTAAATTGTATTTACAAACTGCAGGTAAAAAGGTTATCAAACACTAGGTTATTCACAAAGGATGATAATAATATTACTGTTCAGGCCCAATATAAAATAAACATAGAACCACTAGTATAACTGGCAAAACACATACCATTACAAAAACCTACAAAATCTGGTGGTGCCTAATAATTATACCACAAATCATATAACAATTATAAAATCTTTATTGAAGCATAATAAATACAACATATACGAACATGCATACAAATGACGAGATGGCCATACCGGCGAAACGCGTCGGGTGAGTGTGGGGCTGCATGCAGATGAAGACCATGAAGAAGGACCGTGATGATGAATTGTTGTGTTTGGTATGGGTGTTTGATGTACTGTTAATTTCCTGCCCTGTACCATTGCATATGGTAGACTGTTTGGTCACTTGTGTTATTTACTATTGGTAGTTGTGGTTAGGTTATTTGATATTTATATATACCCTGGTATTTATGTATGTCCTTCATTACAGTATAATTATTAGTGCATGTGCATGTTCTCCACACTTGGGGTTGTATGTTTTTACTTGCTACCTCCCCCTACTGTGGATTCCTCCATTTTTTATGTATTTTATATCAATAAAGATTTTGTAATTCGTTATAGATTTGTGGTATAATTATTAGGGCACCGCCCCAGATCTGGCAGGACAGTCTTGGAGTTTGGTGGCTACTTGGCTTTCATACTATTTTTTTAATGGGAGGGGGGGCGCCATTTAAATTTTTGCTTCAGGCAGCAGAAAAACTAGAATCGGCCCTGATGGTAGGAGACAGCACACCATTGAAATTATGTAACATAGTAACATAGTTTATAAGGCTGAAAAAAGACATCTGTCCATCCAGTTCAGCCTGTTATCCTGCAATGTGAATAACTGCTTCTTTTATTGAATTAATTTCAATTCATTTCAACACCAGTGGTATACCATATACATCAGTGCAACGTTTCGGGCCCGTTTAGTAGGTGCCCTTTTTCAAGCTGTTCCAATGCTCGGCCATGTGTGCGTTCACACCTCATTTATTCCTTCTGACAGGGATATACACTGCAAACATTCCCCAATGAATGCTTGCAATGTAAGGCTGCATATTCAGTGACATACTGTACATTCCCATTAACTCACATTGTGAAACAAACCAATGCCAAATAGTATAAATAATTTTTACTGTATCCCTCTGTATAGGCTAGCACAGCAAAGTACATTTTCTTATACAGAGGAAAAGGGTATACCAATGCATACTGCCTAACATATCACATAATAATACTCTTTTGCATACACCAGGTACATGGGACCATAGGCGCTGGAAGCATTCATGACACATAGCTGCATACTGCAGACATACTGTATTCAAGTAAAATATTCAAGTAAAGCATTCAAGAGTGGATGGTTGCATTTCTAGAGTGTAATAATGTCACAGGTTATAGCTACTAGATTTCTGGAGAAGGGTTGTTGATCCTTGTTGTTATTCTTATTGTCTGAATGGGGTTAGGCCCCCTTGTTTATCATTTTTATGCCTTTTTTAGGCATAGAAAATAGTCTAATTCTACCCCAGACAGGAAGCTGGCATAGATTTAGACAGGCACCAGCTAAAAGTATTAAGATCAGTGGCTAAAACCCCAGTCTTAATAAATGACTCTCTAAATTACTATGTTACAATGTGATTTTTAGAATTAGCTTTAGAATAACACTTTCAAAATCTAGAATCCAAAGGATCCAAGACATTACTGGCTGGAATCCATAAGAGTTACTAAATAAAAAGTATTTACATTTTTTTCTTTTGAAGCTTCTCTTTCTGCCTTTTGAATCAGGTGATATAATATGCTAATGCTGCGACAGTTATAACCTGCTGAACATTTACAATGAGAACATTTATCAGATTATATTCAATTTACATTTGAAAACCTTTTTGGTGACTTTGGCCTCTAATCACAATATTTGAGTTCCTTGATGTTCGTTGGTTGAAGTATTCCCGGAAGAATTAGCATATCAAGCTATTCGTTTGGAAATAGCCTGTGATCCTAAAATGCTCTGGAATGATGCCTTTGCAATATTAATATCAATTAATTTTTGGTATTTGGAAAGACCTTTTTATTCATGCAAAAAATCAAATATTAATTCACAGGAAAATACCCCATCTGTTACAGGAAAAATGTCAGGGCCAATACTTTTGTGCAGGCTCTTTGATGGTGCTGCACTGATAACTTAAAATGCTTCATTTATTTAAAATTCTTAAATCCCACAATATGTTACTTTTATATGAATTCTAGCATTTATTTCTGTTGATATGGTTTCATTTCTATCTAGCTGCAATTACCATGTCCATAAGTGGGACCTGCTTTGGGGTGCCCCAGCAACAAATAGTAAATCAATTCAGCATCTATCCACTTCGCTATCAATGTCAGGGCCTGCATGGGAAATTAATTTCCAAGATCATATTAAGGCGGGCTGCTGAAATCATTGTGTGCTTCACTTGAATAAAATTGCTATAGCTCTGGGAAGATGAGTGCCATCAATGATATTTATTAAACAAAATGAATAATGCTCTGAATCCATGGAAACCAGAGAACATGCACACAGACAGATGCACTAAGTGGAAAAACTATCAAGATCTTAGAAAGGTTTTTAGCACTTAGTTATATATTGTCTGTTGCATGATTTCACTGGTTCATATCTCTATACATAACTTTATGGAATGTGACAATTGTATAAAAAGGCAAAAGTAGACAAAAAGCATCATAATTGGATCCATTTGTAAGACTAACATAAAGGGACACTACCATCACGCTTTTCATATTAACATCCTATGTCTGAATATTCTATTTTTTATTCTATTCTATTTTAATATTCTAATATTCTAGCACTCCATGTTACTTCCTGCTCGGCTCTAAATTTCCTCCTTTGTTTGGACATTTAGCGCTGCAAACAGCCTCGTTTGACTCTTTCAGTCAGACCATTTACTTTGGCCAGAGAGGGATAAGTGAAAAGTGACTGTCATCTTAAATGCTGCACCTACTACTCTACTAGCAGGAAAACATCTTTAGTAAAATAACAATGGGATCCTGTTACAGAAGCACCTGTGGATCTGCTGTGCCTACTGTACTCATTTGGCTCTGGTCTTCTCCAGACAGTTATTTTAGCAGTCCCCTGGTCTTTACCCTTTAGCCACTATAAAAGGATCTGGACTTTGCTGTACTGGAACCACCAGGCTGCTACCACCTGGAGTAGTTCCAGCTCAGAGACTGCTGGCCTAAAGGGTCAAGAGTCACAAATGTAGAGCAAAAATGGGTCAGGCAAAACTGTAGTCAGGAAACAAGCTGAGTTCAGGACAGACTGCTTACAAGCAATCCAGTAAACAGTCCAAAGATCAGTATAGGCAGCACAAGGTAAGAATGAGGAGAAGACAGAGGTCATGTCAGGCAGCAATGTGTCAAATATGGAAACAGGCATAGTTTAGTACATGGGCAGGAAAATGAAACAATAATGCTCTTTTTGCAGGAAACTAGGTAACTAAAACATATTGCTCAGGCACCTTCCCATAGAGGAAGGTACTATAATTACTATAAGGTGGCCAGCTATTAGTTGGGGAAGACTGAGGTGGATGGACAATGACCTTTCATTTTTTAATCTACTTTACTTGCTTATATAGCGCCGACATATTCCACAGTGCTTTATAGACATTATCATCGCTTGCTGACCCTGGTGGAGCTCACAATCTAGATTCATTATTAGCATGCCTAAAGATGGAACTGGAGTATCAGGAGGGAATGCACACAAATATTGGAAGTACATACAAACTCAATGCAGATGTTCACCTTGGTCATATTTGAACCTAGGACTCCAGTGCTGCAAGACCCAGTGCTAACCACTGAGTACCCAAGTTGCAAGCATGATTTTAAGAACCAGAGGAGGCATGCATGCCCTACAAGTGGAAAGAAGCATAGGAGGCAACCAGAAGACCTCAGCCTGCGCTTCTGTCAGCATAACAAATCTCTATTTATTCAGGAAATGTATCTCTCTGTGCCTACTGGTACAGAAGAGCAATGTTTTCTGTTTCAATATCAATGGCATAGTATTGTAAATGAAAAAGAAAAACAGCCATAAAACTCTGAAAGACATTGTTTTTGTAATGGATAGTGGGTGTGAACCCTCAGTACCAACTAACTGATTTGAATTTTGGCTAATTCTAAGGGCTTTATCCGGGCAATTCCCTGGTTTTCACCTTTTAATTCCTGTGAATGGATCTGGCCTTTGCTGCAGGTGATCCATTAGGCCGCCTCCTCTTGGAATAGTTCCGGCGAAGTTGGCTGCTGACCCATGGGGATCATAGACACTGGTACAAAGCACCAAGGGGTCAAGCAATACTCATAGTTGGTAGGCAGAGGTCAGGGCAGGCACAGTTTGTGCAATTTCTGTGAAACAATCCAAGGTCAAGATGGGAGCCAAGATTAGAACAGTAGAACCAGAGTCAGTTAACAGGCAGAATTTTGGTACCCAGACGGACAATTAGAATAGCACACCAAGTAAACTAGGAACCTAAGCTCAGGCAAGGAGTGAGTGGGCAGCCCAGCATTTATAAAAGAAGCTGATTAACAATTAGAAGCAGCCGTGCAACTGCACACAGAGCAAGAAGAGAAAGGGAATGGTGGAAGGCAATAATGGAAGTAGTAGAAGTTCAATGAGTAATGTTCCTACTAGAAGTACTGGGACAGTGACGGAAACCGGACGATAAAACAGTTTTCTATGAACATTGAATTAAAGCAAAATTCCCCTTTTTGACGGAAGTGTCCCTTTAAAAATAATAAACTACAATACACAGGAAACGTTGAACCTTGAATAATTTTTAAATGTGAGACATATTCAGATCATATTTAGTGTTGAGTGAGCATGCTCAGCCGAACTCGCTGTTCGGCCGAGCATGCCTACACTCGGGTGCACTCGGTGTTCGGCCGAACACCGAGTGTACTCGAGCTCAAAGCTTGAGTCCCCTAGACGGATCCGTCCTGACCCCAATGCAAGTCAATGGGGATGGATCCGTTTGGTGTGACACACTAGTAAACGTATCCGTCCCTATTGACTTGCATTGGGGTCATGAGGGATCCGTCCTTACCTTTCCCTGCAGCTCCTTCCTCCCGTCCAGCAGGTGGCACTGTGGTAAAAATTACCACTCTGCAGACGTCTTCCTGCTGGAGCAGGTTGGGAGCTGCCAGGGAAGGTAAGTATGTCTCTGCGTTTGTGTGTTTTTTTTTATTTTTTAAATGGGGCACTTGTGTAAACCAGGCACCCTCCGCTCTTCCGAGCAGGGGGTGCCTGGTTTACTCCCATAGACTTCAATTATGCTCGGGTGCTCGGCCAAGCACTCGAGCACCCCTGAGTGCTCGACCAGAGCACCCAAGCATACGAGCACCTTAGTGCTCGATCATCACTAATCATATTAAAGAGAATGTGTTACTAGTTTTCTGCTACCCTATCTAAGGGCAGCATAAACTATTGAAAGAGACTGTCAGAAAAATGCTGGGTCACTTACTTGAAATGACCCAGTCATTTTGTTAAAATCTGTGCTGAGCAGCTCCAACATGAAACAAGCTCTGGAGTCTGTTTAGTATACTGCATGTCCTTGGGAGTACTCACATTTATAAACTTGTGGCTCTCCACACTCATTGCCACTGATTACTAGGAATGAGCAAATGGACTTCGGATCTAATACTGTACAGAGCTGGGTCAGACAGGGCACTTTTAATGGGGAATTTACTTTTATATTCTGAATTTCATCTGACAGTTTATTTTCCTCAGTGAATACAGTAAATAAAAAATATTTAGTAGCTTCGCTTTTTCCTCATCGCTCTCTGCAACTCCCCACTCATTACTCTGTAAGGGGCCAACACCTTCAGGTTTATACTTTTTACTATTTATATAATTGCAGAACATTTTAGGGTTAGTTTTACTCTCTTTGGCAATTTATCTCTCGGTCTCTAGTTTGGCTGCTTTTATTTGTCTTTTACATGTTCTATTTTTTTCCTTACAGTTTTTCAATGCTTCCTCGCCACCCTCCTGTTTTAGTGATTTAAATGTTTTTTATTTGTCATTTATTGCTTTCTTTACAGCTTTCTATTTATCCACATTGGTTTTTTCTTGTTCCTTAATCTTTTATTCCCATAAGGAATGTACCTCTCACAATTGGATATTAGGATTCTTTTAAAAATATTCCATTTTGAGGCTGTATTTTTATTTTTGAGGACTTTGTCCCAGTTAGTTAGGCCTATGGCCTCTCTTAGTTGGCTAAATTTTGCTTTTTTGAAGTTTGGTATTTTTGTTCATCCCTGAAGAAACTCTAGTCGGGTCCTGAACCAGTTGGGAAAGGTAATTGTCTTTGGTTATTGCCAAGAACCTTTTTCCTTTATGAGAGATACAGGTTTCAGTTTCCCAGTCTATGTCTGGGTAGTTGAAGTCCCCCATAATAACAATCTCATTATGATTTGCCGCCTCATCTATTTAGTTTAGAAGTACATTTTCTGTGGACTCTAGTATATTGGGTGGCTTATAATAAACTTCTATTAGTATTTTATTATTGTTTTTGCCTCCATGTATTTCTACCCACAGTGACTCCACATGTTCCCGGAGTGTGGGCTTTAGACGGGACTTTACATAAAGGCAGACCCCTCCCCCTCTCCGGTTTTGACGATCCTTTCTAAACAGACTGTAACCCTGTACTTTAACTGTCCAGTCATACCGCACTGCATACAGCACTGCACTCTGTTCTAAAGGCTGTTTTGGGGTGCTTTATTCAAAGAAGCACCACTAGTGTCACTTTTTGCAGTGCAGAAAGAGGGTCAGAGCCTTGTTTGGGGTACATAAAAAAAGAATAAAAAAAAATAATAATAATAAAAAAATCATTAAAAAAAAAATTTGGGTTGTGTTTGGGGAAAAACATATATAATCCGTGGCAGCTTGTAAATGTGAAAGAAATAGTTGCAACGTTATTCGCCATACAAATAGACAAGCGCCATATAGTGCTAAATTCTTTAGTGTAGTTGAAATGCCAAAAAAACAGTGAATCCGTGTTTGTGGGTTTGTTCATTTTCAATAACTATTTGCGGCGTTATTCGCCATCCAAACAGAAAATCGTGATATTGTGCTAACGTAGTCAGTGAAACTGACTTGCCAAAAAAACTGTGAATCCGTGTTTGTGGGTTTGTTCATTTTAAATAACTATTTGCGGCTTTATTCGCCATCCAAACAGATGAGTGCCATATAGTGCTAAATTCTTCAGTGAAGTTGACTTGCCAAAAAAACAGTGAATCCGTGTTTGTGGGTTTGTTCATTTTAAAAAAATATTTGCGGCGTTATTCGCCATCCAAACAGAAACGACTGATATTGTGCTAACATAATCAGTGAAGCTGACTTGTTCATTTTAAATAAGTATTTGTTTGTTCATTTTCAATAAGTATTTGCGGCGTTATTTGCAATCCAAACAGAAAAGCGTAATATTGTGCTAACGTAGTCAGTGAAGTTGACTTGCGAAAAAAACAGTGAATCTGTGTTTGTGGGTTTGTTCATTTTAAACAACTATTTGCTGTGTTATTAGCCATCCAAACAAAAAAGCGTGATATTGCGCTAACGTGGTCAGTGAAGTTGACTTGCGAAAAAAAACAGTGAATCCGTGTTTGTGGGTTTGTTCATTTTAAGTAACTATTTTCAATAATGGGGGAAAAATCAAGAACAACATTAGAAAATATTATTTCACTGAAAGAGTAGTAGAAGCTTGGAACAAACTTCCAGCAGAGGTGGTTGATAAATCCACAGTAACTGAATTTAAACATGCCTGGGATAAACATGTATCTATCCTAAGATAAAAACAAAAGGATAATAAAAGGGCAGACTAGATGGACCAGGTGGTCTTTTTCTGCCGTCAATCTTCTATGTTTCTATGTTTCTATGTTTCTATTTATGACTTTATTCACCATCCAAACAGAAAAGTGTGATATAGTGCTAACGTAGTCAGTGAAGTTGACTTGCCAAAAAAACAGTGAATCCGTGTTTGTGGGTTTGTTCATCTTAAATAATTATTTGTGGCGTTATTCGCCATCCAAACAGAAAAGCGTGATATTGTGCTAACGTAGTCAGTGAAGTTGACTTGTGAAAAAAAACAGTGAATCCGTGTTTGTGGGTTTGTTCATTTTAAATAACTATTTGCGGCGTTGTTCGCCTTCCAAACAGAAAAGCCTGATATTGTGCTAACGTAATCAGTGAAGCTGACTTGCCAAAAAAACAGTGAATCCGTTTTTATGGGTTTGTTCATTTTCAATAAGTATTTGCGACGTTATTTGCCATCCAAACAGAAAAGCGTAATATTGTGCTAACGTAGTCAGTGAAGTTGACTTGCAAAAAAAACAGTGATTCCGTGTTTGTGGGTTTGTTCATTTTAAACAACTATTTGCTGTGTTATTAGCCATCCAAACAGAAAAGCGTGATATTGTGCTAACGTGGTCAGTGAAGTTGACTTGCCAAAAAAACAGTGAATCTGTGTTTGTGGGTTTGTTCATTTTAAATAACTATTTGTGGCGTTATTCGCCATTTAAACAGAAAAGCGTGATATTGTGCTAACGTAGTCAGTGAAGCTGACTTGCCAAAAAAACAGTGAATCCGTGTTTGTGGGTTTTTTCATTTTAAATAACTATTTGCTGCGTTATTCGCCATCCAAACAGAAAAGCGTGATATTGTGCTAACGTAGTCAATGAAGTAGACTTGCGAAAAAAACAGTGAATCCGTGTTTGTGGGTTTGTTCATTTTAAATAACTATTTGCGGTGTTATTCGCCATCCAAACAGAAAAGCGTGATATTGTGCTAACGGACTCAGTGAAGCTGACTTGCCAAAAAAACTGTGAATCCGTGTTTGTGGGTTTGTTCATTTTAAATAACTATTTACGACTTTATTCACCATCCAAACAGAAAAGCGTGATATAGTGCTAACGTAGTAAATGAAGTTGACTTGCCAAAAAACCAGTGAATCCGTGTTTGTGGGTTTGTTCATTTTAAATAACTATTTATGACTTTATTCACCATCCAAACAGAAAAGCGTGATATAGTGCTAACATAGTCAGTGAAGTTGACTTGCCAAAAAAACAGTGAATCCGTGTTTGTGGGTTTGTTCATTTTAAATAACTATTTGCGGCGTTATTCGCCATCCAAACAGAAAAGCGTGATATTGTGCTAACGTAATCAGTGAAGCTGACTTGCCAAAAAAACTGTGAATCCGTGTTTGTGGGTTTGTTCATTTTAAATAACTATTTGCGGTGTTATTCGCCATTCAAACAGAAAAGCGTGATATTGTGCTAACGTAGTCAGTGAAGCTGACTTGCCAAAAAAACAGTGAATCTGTGTTTGTGGGTTTGTTCATTTTAAATAACTATTTGCGGCTTTATTCACCATCCAAACAGAAAAGCGTGATATTGTGCTAACGTAGTCCGTGAAGTTGACTTACCAAAAAAACAGTAAATCCGTGTTTGTGGGTTTGTTCATTTTAAATAACTATTTGTGGCTTTATTCCCCATCCAAACAGATGAGCGCCATATAGTGCTAACTTCTTCAGTGAAGTTAATTGCCAAAAAAACTGTGAATCCGTGTTTGTGGGTTTGTTCATTTTAAATAACTATTTGCGGCGTTATTCCGTTATTCACCATCCAAACAGAAAAGCGTGATATTGTGCTAAGGTAGTCAGTGAAGCTGACTTGCCAAAAAAACAGTGAATCTGTGTTTGTGGGTTTGTTCATTTTAAATAACTATTTACTAGAGATGAGCGAACATGCTCTTCCGAGCTTGGTGCTCGTTCGACCATTAGGGTATTCACATATGCTCGCTACTCGGACAAGCATATTGAGATCCTTGAGGAAATGACATCTTCCTCTTCCAGCATGTTAGGCGCCTTTTCTCAGCCAATCAACATGCAGGAGAGTCTTTGGTACCTCCTAGCATCACTTGAGGCCCCTATAAGTCGATAACAGGGATTGGCTGGCCAGATCAGATGACCTGTGAATATAAGAATCTGGTCCCGCGCTGCTCACGTCAGACGCCGCCTGCATGAGATTAGAGATAGAGCTGCTGTCTGTCAGGGAGAGTGTTAGGGCCTGAATTTAGATGTTGGTTAGGCAGGAATCATGCTCAAAGAACCCAGCGCTCATTCTAAGGGCTACAAGCCCCTTTTTTTTGGGTCTCCTCCTGGCTGCTGGCTGGGACTTGTAGTGCAGCTACCGCCATCTTGGCTGCACACTGTGCACAGCGACTGGTGGCAGAAGGGACAGCACGTGGTCCACACAGACCCAAAAGAAATTGCCCAAAGTCCTCTCAGTACTCATTTTTGCTGCTGCTGTACCTTGGCTTGCTGGGATCTGTAGTGCAGTCTAGGGAATAAGTTTTTTCTATCATTTCTATACACTACAGTCCAGTGAATAATTATGTAGTGTACTGTACAGTAGCGTCAGGCTAGCGAATACGTTTTTTCTATCATTTCAATACACTACAGTCCAGTGAACAATTATATTGTGTACTGTACAGTAGCGTCAGTCTAGGGAATATGTTTTTTCTGAATCATTTCTATACACTACAATCCAGTGAACAATTATATAGTGTACTGTACAGTAGCGTCAGTCTAGGGAATACGTTTTTTCTCTCAGTTATATATACTACAGTCCAGTAAACAATTCTGTAGTGTGCTGTACAGCAGCGTCAGTCTATAAAATACGTATTTTCTCAGTTATATGTACTACAGTCCAGTGAAAAATGTAGTGGTTTGCGGTAACATAGCCGCCATTTAAAGACTACATTTTTTCTCAGTTATATATACTACAGTCTAGTGAAAAATGTAGTGGTTTGTAACATAGCCGACATTTAAAGACTACATTTTTTCTCAGTTATATGTACTACAGTCCAGTGAAAAATGTAGTGGTTTGCGTTAAATTAGCCGCAGTCTAAAAATGTATTTTTTTCTCTCAGTTATATATACTACAGTGCAGTGAACAATTCAGTCGTGTGCGGTATAGTAGCTGCACTATAGTGTTGGCACCAACAAGTGACCAAGTTAGTTGAGGTAGCAGGTGAAGCACATAAAATTTTACACTGACACAGCATGGCGGTGAACCCAGAGTGACCAAGTTAGTTGAGGTAGCAGGTGAAGCAAATAAAATTTTACACTGACACAGCATGGCGGTGAACCCAGAGTGACCAAATTACACTCAGGTAGCAGGTGAAGCACATTAAAATTTACACTGACACAGCATGGCGTTGACACCAAAAATGCCTTGGTCAGACTGAGATTGCAGTCAAATGGCTATAGGTGAGCCTCCCAAAAATTTGTTTTGGAGTGTCTGACGTTGACCCTCCTGTAAAATTGTTTTGGAGTGTCTGTAGTTGACCCTCCTGTAAAATTGTTTTGGAGTGTCTGTAGTTGACGCTCCTAAAAAATTTATTGGAGAGAGGGCCTGTAGGTAGCCCTCCATAAACATTGTTTGTAAAGAGCGCCAGTTGGCCCTCAGAAACATTGCCTGTTGGCTCAGCATTTGTGTGCGAAGAGGAGGAGGAGGAGAGGATACATAAAGAATCTTCATGTTGAGCTGCTTTCACCCGGTGGAGATTTGAATTCCAGTGAAATCCAGGCTTTATTCATTTCAATAATCGTCAGCCTGTCAGCGCTGTCAGTTGACAGGCGTGTACGCTTATCAGTGATGATGCCACCAGCTGCACTGAAGACCCGCTCTGACAACACGCTAGCGGCAGGGCAGGCCAGCACCTCCAAGGCGTACAGCACCAGTTCAGGCAACGTGTCCAGCTTTGCAACCCAGTAGTTGTATGGAGCAGAGTGATCACGCAGGATGTTGGTATGGTCAGCTAGGTACTCCCTCACCATCTTTTTGAACAGCTCCCCCCTACTGGGGGACGGCTGACATAGTCTTGTTGGAGTGCCATAAAACTGGCAAAGGCCTTGTAGAGTATTCCCCTCCCAGTGCTTGACAAGCTGCCTGCTCCTCTCCTCTCCCCCGCTAGTTGGCCCACAGAACTATGTCCTCTGCCGCTAGCGGTGTCAGATGGAAAGGATAGTTTCAGCTTGTGCACCAGGGACTGTTGATATTGATTCACTCTCATATTCCTTTCTCTACAGGAATGAGAGTGGAAAAGTTCTTCTTGTACCTGGGGTCCAGGAGGGAGAACACCCAGTAATCAGTGTTGTCAAAAATGCTTCTAACGTGAGGGTCACGGGAAAGGCAGCCTAACATGAAGTCAGCCATGTGCGCAAGAGTCCCAACACGCAGGAATTCCCTTTCCTCAATAGGCTGACTCTCCATTTCCTCCTCCTCCAACTCCTCCTCTTCAGCCCATACACACTCAACAGATAAGAAGGAATGAGCATAGGTACCCTCTTCAGTCTCGCCAACAGTCTCCTTCTCTTCCTCCTCTTCCTCCTCATCCTTCTCCTCCTCCTCCAATACGCGTTGAGAAACAGACCTGAGGGTGGTCTGGCTATCAAGCAACGTATCTTTTTCCCCCATCCCCTGTGACAAGCGCAAAGCCTCTGACTTCATGCTGAGCAGTGAGTTTTTCAGCAGACAAAGCAGCGGGATGGTGACGCTGATAATGGCGGCATCGCCGCTGACCATCTGTGTTGACTCCTCAAAGTTGCTTAACACCTGACAGATATGAGACATCCACGTCCACTCCTCATTGTAGACTTGATGAAGCTGACTAACCTGACTACCAGTTCTCATGGAAGTTGTCATCTGGCAGTCTACAATCGCTCTGCACTGCTGGTAAATAGAGATGTGCGACCATGCTCGTCCGTGCTTGATGCTCGTTCGAGCATTAGAGTATTCGCATATGCACGTTACTCGGACGAGCATATCGCGATCCCCGAGGAAATGGTAACTTCCTCTTCCTGCATGTTAGGCGCCTTTTTTTCAGCCAATCAACATGCAAGAGAGTCTTTGGTACCTCCTAGCATCATGTGGGGCCCCTACAAGTCGATAGCAGGGATCGGCTGGCCAGATCAGATGACCTGGGAATATAAGAATCTGGTCCCGCGCTGCTCGCGTCATACGCCGTCTTCATGAGATTAGGAATAGAGCTGCTGTCTGTCAGGGAGAGTGTTAGGGCCTGAATTTAGATGTTGGTTAGGCAGGAATCATCCACAAAGAACCTAATAGCCCTTCTAAGGGCTACAAGCACCTTTTTTTTTTTTTGGTCTCTTTCAGGCTGCTGGCTGGGACTTGTAGTGCAGCTACCGCCACCTTGGCTGCACACTGTACACAGTGACTGGTGGCAGAAGGGACAGCACGTGGTCCACACAGACCCAAAATAAATTGCCCAAAGTACTCATTTTTGCTGCTGCTGTACCTTGGCTTGCTGAGATTTTTAGTGCAGTCTAGGGAACACATTTTTCAGTCATTTCTATACACTACAGTCCAGTGAACAATTATGTAGTGTACTGTACAGTAGCGTCAGTCTAGGGAATACGTTTTTCTGTCATTTCTATACTCTACAGTCCAGTGAACAATTATGTAGTGTACTCAGGGCTGCCATAAGGAATTTCGGGGCCCCCTACAGGCAAATTTCGTGGGCCCCTTTCGGGTAAACTTTACAGATTTGCTTAATATGCAGCAGCCTCCACATAGCACATTACATCTTTCTTTTTTACGGCATATCACAACTGCTTTTTTTGCCCAAAAGATTAGTAAGTCTGCCACCGCGACAAGGTAGACTCTTTAGGGAGGATCCTACCCTAGGCTAATGTTTTTACGCTACATGTTATATTATTATTATTCACACAATGATAAACATTTTCAATAGGAAACACAGTTGCCATTAAATTCCAGTTACTGCTTGTAATGCAGAGTGTGAGGCACATTGGTTGATCTGATCTGAGGTCTGATCTGGGGGCACAAGATGCTGATCTGAGGTCTGATGGGGGCACA